>JAJLXT010000027.1:0-111060 GCA_030571395.1 Nakaseomyces sp. UFMG-CM-Y6046 | reverse complement strand
TTCTCTAGAAGTTGTTTCTCTTATCTCTCTATATCTGTTCCCCTCTCCAAGAGAATTTCCTATCAAAAAAGAGCAGAGTGGCCGTCAGGAGGGAGGAGATAGAGGGAGAGAAGGGTAAAAAAGAAATCAAGAACATCTCCCTCCCTCCCCCTCCCCACACACACACACCCCTCCTTACAACCACCACCCTGTCGAGGCAACACAATGGGCAGGTAACAACAAATACGAAAAATGACGTATTTATTTCCAACGTACACGAAGAAGCAGAAGAAGACGTAAAAAAAAAAGACAAAAAAAAAAAAAGGGGAGGTGCGAAGGTGTCGCAGAATAATTTACCCTACGCGTGTTTCTGTGTGCATATCACTCTTTCACACCTTCAACTCTTGATGTAAATCACTATGTACAATTAATAATGTTTGTAATACGGCAATGCTGCAATAGATCCCACTTTTGACATCTACCAGGAACAAAACATGAACCCAGGAGAAATAAACATATGTATTTGTATACGAAATTGTCTTTTCCCTCGACCCCTCCCCTGCGTCAGTTGGTAGCAAGAAAAAGAAACCAAAACAATGAGATAAGGATTGGGTAATCTCCACCCCCTCCTCCGCTTGCTGCTCCTCTCCCTTCTCCCAGGCAATGACACAGAAGAACTAGCTAATATTTTATTATTTTTTTTTCGCTTCTATTTTTGTTACCCGCAAACAGTGGATGGCATGTTCCTTTATTTACAAATTACCATATTTGGACCAGTACACCTCCTTTTTTTCCCTCTCTCTCTCTCTACTTAGTATATGTTCCCGCGTGAACAAATTTGCTTGTCTGTGCGGGAGACCCTCTCTTTCCCAAAGCAGCAAAAAGTCATTGTCTGAGGAGTGAACAAGAAAAAAAAAACCAAACAAATCCACCACTATCAAAATCCACGACACGCGAAGAATGATGAGAAGAAAGGGAGAACAAAAAATAATTCCAAAATAGGAAATTGGTCTGACTCCTGTTGTTTATCGGGTGACCCACAGAAGATAAAGCACAGTTCAATTTTTTTTTTTTGTGGAACTTCATGTTTTTTTTATCTTTTTATTTTTTTTTTGGTTGGGTCCACATACTTTTCTCCTTTACTTTCACTGTCTCACCATTTCCTAATTGGGATAACGCGGGATACCGTGCCAATTTTTGTTTATTCTTTTTTGTTGGGTGCGCTACAGAAGACGACATACAAAGGGGGGGGGAAAGAAGCGGCGGGAACCCGCACGAAAAGTTGAACTCAAGAAACAAGAGAGTAAGGCACCACAAAACCCGAACCATAGAACAAGGTGCAGAGAAAAATTAAAATATAGAGACGAAGAATGAAGAGCACGGGGTGTTCAAGTGAAGGGTGGAAAGGGAGGGAGAGGAGAAGAGAGAAGAGGAGAGGAGAGAATAAAGGCTGGCATTGAGTAATTCCTGTTGTTTTGTCTTTCCTAAAACGGATTCTTCTATTTCATATTTCCACTCGAGTTCTACTAAAAAAAGCAGTCCTTTCTTCCCAAAAAAGAAAACAAGGAAAATTCGATCTACTTCAGAGAAAAAAAGTGGAGATCAGAAATCGAAAGAACAGAAAGAAAGAACAGAAAAAAAAAGAAGAGAGAGACAGAAACACACGCGCGATCTTGCTGGTGTAAAGGACAAACACGGGCAGAAGAAACCAAAAGAAAAAAAAAAAGAGAGAGATAACACAGAAACCACTGCACATAAAACGAAATAATCGAGGGCATCGCGGTGCACATACACACAGAGAAAATTAAATGGAGAGAGAAGAAAAGAACTTCAGAAAATAGAAACCAAATAGAAAGTGGAAATATTTTATTTACTTTTTGTGTTGGGAAAAACACAAATCAACAGAACATTCCGTAGAAACAACGAAAAAAACAAACAAACATTGAAAAAAAGGGCTTCTAAAATTAAAAACAAACCATAAACACAGATAATACCGAAAGAGAGAGAGAGAGAGAGAGAGGTAAGCAGGAAAAAGAAGGAAGCAGAAAGGAAAAGAAAACAAAACAAAACAAAACAAATCTTTATGAGAGGAGAGGGAATTGGGTAAAGAAAAAAAAAAAGGAACTATTGGAAATAATAATATTTTTCCTTCTTTTCAAAAAAAAAAAAAGGTATATAAAGATGTCGTTTACGTTTCAAAAATTAGATTCTCTTTTCTCTCTTCCTCTATTATTATTTACGAAATAGAAGAAAAAACCAAGTACTAAAACTACAACAAAACTTACATTCGCTTTTCAAACACTAATAAAATGCAATTCTCTACTGTCGCTTCTGTTGCTGCCGTCGCCGCTGTTGCCGCCGCTCAATCTAACATGACCACCACCACCCCAAACATCACCACTGCTACTGAGACTCACCACTCTACTACTTTGGTCACCATCACTGACTGTGAAGAACACATCTGTTCCGAACGTGTCTCCCCAGCTTGGGTTTCTACTGCCACCGTCACTGTTAACGACATTGTCACTGAAACCACCACCTGGTGTCCAATCTCCGAGGAGTCTACCATGCACAACACCACCACTCCAGCTCCAGCTCCAGCTCCAACTACCGAAAAGCCAGCTCCAGCTCCAACCACTGAGAAGCCAGCTCCAGTTGCTAACACCACTGTTCCAGCTAAGCCAACTACTCAAGCTCCAGCTCCAACCACTGAGAAGCCAGCTCCAGCTGCCCCAACTACCGAAAAGCCAGCTCCAGCTGCTCCAGCTTCTTCCAAGAAGGAAACCACTACCACCACCAAGTTTGTTCAAACCACCACTTTGACTTCTTCTTCTAAGCCAGCTCCAGCTGCTCCATCTTCTGAGAAGCCAGCTGCTGCTCCATCTTCTGTTAAGCCAGCTCCATCTTCCGCTCCAGCTGCTTCTTCTCACGTCATCTCTTCCTACACTGGTGCTGCCGCTAAGGCTATGCCAGCTGCTGGTGCTTTGATTGCCGGTGCCGCCGCTTTGTTGTTGTAAGCAACTTTAAAATAAAATGAATTTTTCTCTTTTTTTGACACATTTATTTTTATTTTATTCTTATCATAACTGACAGTAAAAAATTTGCTTAATTATTATTTTTTACTATTTGGTTCTAACAACAAGCAGGTTATAGATTTTAACCTCGATTTCTCATTTATTCATCACGATCTTAATCTATATTTTATTTTTTTTACGGCTTTCATTCATTATGGTTTATTAAAAAAGGAAAAGGAAGAGAGATACACAATAATTAAACCATCTTTCCCAATACTTTTATTAACTATTTTTTAATTTAATATGATATTTTATTAATTATACCCTTTCTCAACTACAAACGATTTTGAATCTTCTTCATTTCCTCTCTTTCCATTTTCACTAACACCTTCCAATTTAACAAAAAGAAAAAGTCTGTTTTTTAACCTGCATTTTTACGCTTTTCTTTCACGGTATTTGTCAAAGGCGGGATGTTTAATCCTTCCAAGCATTTAATTATTCCTTTCAGTTTTTGCTAACTTTTTTCTCTTTATCATTATAATTTGAACTCTTCTGGTTTTATTATCAAAATCTTTTATTAATAAAAGAACACACATACACACACTACTTTCTTTTTTTTTGTTTTTATTTTTTAATATCCTGGGTTTTTTTTAATAGAAGAGAAAAAAAAAAGTTGTAACATTAAACATTTTTTTTTGGGAGGTTTCATTTTTTTGATAGACATAAGTTGCAAAATCTGAAAGTGTTTTTGAAATTGTCTGACAGTTTACTGTGTACCAATAAAAAAAATGCATCACACATTAAGAGAGGAGAGAGAGATAGATTAAATCTTTTGGTATTTTGTGAAATTGCTATAAAGTTAATAAAAAGTCAAGAAAGATTGCTTAATTATTGATGCTTTAATTTTTTTTATTTTTTATTCATCTCTGTGTCCACATCATTGCGACGCGTACATACTTGAATGTTAGACATAAAAAAGCTAAAAAGAAACAAACACCAATTGAAATAGTTCTTGGAGGTAATTTTCATCTCCCAACATCTGCTTATCTAAACATAATGAAACTGTTTGTTTTTCATTTTGTTTCCATAAGTACTTTTAAATATATATATAAAAAAAAGTTAATATATATCAAATTAATACCCTTTTTTTAATATGAAATACTTAAAGATAAAGAATCATTATCCAATAAAAGTTAAAAAGGAAAAGATTTATATACAGCATCTCCAAATAGAATTAATCATTTGAAAGTACATTCAAAGTACTATAAACCCACAATACTCCCCCCCATCAACGCATATAATGTTACACCGAATATTTATTTTCTTATGTCTTATATATTCCCACCTTTAAACACAACGCAATTTTGTTTTTTCCTTTTCCCGTTGTTCCGTTGGTATTTTTTTCTTAAATCAAAAGGGACGAAAAATTTTTGACAGAAAAAAAAAAATAACCCAACGAGAACAGGACAGGAGATTCTTTTTTTTTTAATATTAATTTGAATTTTAAGGTTTTCCATGGAGATATGCTCTTTTTAAATATATATGAATTGGATAATAATATTACTCTAAGACGTATTTCATACTTCTATAACACAATAGATCCAATTTGAAAATTAGAACTGATTATTGCAAGTTATAAATTGAGAAAGAAAACAACAAAAATAAAGTTAGTCTTACTATAGAGTAATTAGAAATAACTATAACAACGAGAACTATCTCCAACAACAACAACAACAAACAAACAACCAAACAACCAAACAACAATAACAATAAAAAAAAATGAGTGTTACTTCGTCTAGTGCTCTTTCTCCTGAGCAATTCGACCCTAACATTCCACAGATTCTTCCTCATGAGAAGATGTACAGAATTCAGGTCGGTAAACAGCTGTTCAAGATTAGTGGTGCTTCCTTGAATTCTGATGGACCAAGTTTCTTTACCAACTATTTCTTGAAGAAAGTAAACAAGAATAGTAATGCTACTAATTCCACAAATAGTACTAATCCAGGTAACGCTGGTCCTACTACCACGACAACTTTCTCTCCATCCTCAGTGAACAGTGCCAGTAGCCCACCTTCTGGAGGTAGTAATGGTAACCCACAGGCTACAGAACACGAAGTATTGTTCATTGACAGGTCTGCTGACATATTTGAGTTGATTTACCAGCATTTGCAAGGCTATTTCATCGAAATCCAGGACGAAGTCCAGTACACTATGCTTTTCGCGGACGCGATGTACTACAACCTTCCTCGACTCAAGGCTATCCTGAAGGAGTCTGACTATTACTATACCAACATCGGTGGGAAGTCTTACAAACTTGCAAAGTCCCTTTTCAAAAAGGAAGGTGACTCTCCAAACTATTTTGAAATTACCTCGGGGACATTGTACATCGATGTAGAGGAGCTTATACTGACTAGAAAACTGCTGAGACCACCGCCACACTCTGCACCATACGTGGCTAGATCCAATGCTTTGTTTGAGGACCTTTTGATACTGCTGGGAGGTGGGTCCTTGAACCTTGATGACGATCGCAGAAGCTCCCTAATTAGAGAATGTAAATTTTACAGGTTCCTGAACCTGGAGCAACGACTAGTGAAATGTAAGATAAACTATAACCCATTGACTAGGAAGGAGGAGATATGTTTGGCTTTGAATGATGTCTCCAAGAAAGGCCTCGTTATTTCCTCCACCACCAAGAGAGACATTTCTTACATGTTCCAACAACCACTAAACAGCACTGATGTGAATGCTCAGCTGATGCAAGAACCATTTGACCAAAATAAGATGGAGTTCAACCAAGACATAGAAGGTTCCGAACCGAGAGCTAAAAGACCGAAGACTTTTGAACAGTCTGTAGGAACTTACGACATAATAGGATACAAGCGCCCTTACCTAGACAGTTACTCCCGTGAGTTATTATTCCAGGTAGACACAAGAGAGGCTATATTAGTATTCAACAGAGAAACAAAGGGTGTCCACATTGATTTCACTGACACAACAGCCAAGTGCTTCTTCAACCTCTTCAACAAGGAGTTATTGAAACACCCTGACTGTGGCATAGATTTGAATCATTACAAAGTAAAACTCTCTCCATCGTTTTATGACATTAATATGATGACTTCTGCTGAAACCAGCAACTCAAATTACAAACCTAACCCACATCCTGACCTCGTTCTTCCGGCTCTCTTATCACTAGCAGATATTACCATAAATGGTGTTAGGTACCCACGGGCTTCATCTCTAATAGAAGATCCACGTATAGCTTCCAAACAAATTCCTAATTTCGAAACAATGACAAGAAATTCCGATTTTGTTCCTACTGAATTCTCCCCAGGTTTCCAACTATTTTTGACTAAATCACTCTGGAAGGTCGGTATTGCTAACAATAGAATACTCCTCTTGCTATTAAAAGCTGATTGTATTACTGGTAGTAGCGAGTATTGCAAGAGTCTAAGCTACATATGATAATTTCTTCTTCGCAAAATATTTTTAACGATTTATAAGACCTGATTTTTTTCTTGTTTGTTACTTTAAGACAATATTTAATTCTAAAGGACATCAATCCTATAATACAATATTTTTTCTCCTTTTTTTTTTTTTTTTTGCTTAAGGTTTCATTTTCATTGCTTTTACTTACCTTTTCATTTTGTTTCTGTTTTACTTTATTTGCTAATTTCTTTTTTCCAACTTTTGTCTCTAAAAATATAAATAGTACCAATTCTATAATTACATTACTGCTCTTCTTTAATTAATATATAAAAATTGAAGTTATTTCCATATTCAGAATTACTCCAGTGCAATTCAATTTAAATCCAAGGTATAACAGAATTCACGTGCGTACGCGTAAATCGGAACAGGTTTGATTACGCGTAGCCTTTTTTTTTTTTTTTGGTATAGTGTAACTTAACTTAGAAAAAAAAATATAAATCGATGACCATGGAATACATACTTGATACGTAGTTTTCAAAACCTCATCAATAAATTCACAGAAACCATCTTAACCGAATACTTTAACGCAGGAAAAAAGAAAGAAGATAGGATAAAAAAAATAGTACAATGGGTATTAAAGGTTTGAATTCCATTATATCGGAAAATGTTCCATCCGCAATTAGGAAGAGTGACATAAAGGCTTTTTTTGGTCGTAAAGTTGCCATTGATGCGTCAATGTCTCTATACCAGTTTTTAATTGCGGTACGGCAACAAGATGGTGGTCAATTGACCAACGAGTCTGGTGAAACTACATCCCATTTAATGGGTATGTTCTACAGAACTCTAAGAATGATCGATAACGGTATCAAACCATGTTATGTATTCGATGGTAAGCCACCTAGTTTAAAATCTCACGAATTAAATAAGAGAACAAGCAGAAGAGAAGAAACCGAAAAGAAACTTGCTGAGGCCACTGAGGAAGCTGAAAAAATGAAACATGAAAGAAGATTGGTTAAGGTATCAAAGGAACACAACGATGAAGCCAAAAAACTTTTGGAATTGATGGGTATCCCGTTTGTTAACGCTCCTGGTGAAGCAGAAGCTCAATGCGCGGAATTAGCCAAAAAAGATAAAGTGTACGCTGCCGCCAGTGAAGATATGGACACTTTGTGTTATAGAACGCCATATTTGTTAAGACATTTGACATTTTCTGAAGCTAGAAAGGAACCAATTCATGAGATCAACACTGAAATTGTTTTACAAGGTCTTGGTCTAACGTTGGAGCAGTTTATCGATCTAGGTATCATGTTAGGTTGTGATTATTGTGATAGTATCAAGGGTGTGGGTCCAGTAACTGCGTTAAAACTAATGAAAGAACATGGGTCTCTTGAAAAAATTGTAGAATACATAGAATCTGGTGAAGCCAACAACAAGTGGAAGGTGCCAGAAAACTGGCCATACAAGGAAGCAAGAGAATTATTCTTACAGCCCGACGTAATCAATGCTGATGAGATCAACTTAAAGTGGAGTCCACCAAATGAGGAAGAACTAATCAAATACCTATGTCATGAAAAGAAATTCAGCGAAGAAAGAGTCAGATCAGGTATCAAAAGGTTACAAAAGGGTCTAAAATCCGGTGTTCAAGGCAGACTTGATGGATTTTTCAAAGTTGTTCCAAAGACAAAGGAGCAACTAAAAGCCGCTGCTGAAAAGGCAAAGGCAGCTAAAAAGAACGCTAAAAATAAGGGTAAAGTGACTAAGAGAAGGTAAGTATATCACTACGAAGTCCCACCAAATATAATAATCCAACAGCATATCAGCATCACTGTTCTAATAAATCACGCTTATATAACTTTTTGTTAGCTTCACTCTCGCAAAATGAAAAGTATCATAGACATGTACATTATAAGACTTTAAAATAAGACATTTTCAATTCAAAGGAAGTCGGACCCAATATTTTCTTATTATCTAATACCAGCATTTGTAATAAAATCGATTCTCGCCCTTTAAATTTGAAAAAAAAAAAAATTTTTTCTAATCGATGAGAGAGATGAGTATAGTTGAAAGTAAAAGTAAAAGTTAACTTGTTTCACAAACGTCTCTAGGTAAGAACATTGGCTATTCGGTATTACGATTGTTTACAGGACCCTAAAGGCTAATTCTTTCTTTTTAATTCACGATTATTTCCCCTAATACAATTCGATTAATGAGTACTTTTGCAAGATCTACGGCTTCCAAATATAAATTTGGTGCCCATATGTCAGGTGCGGGTGGCATTTCCAATAGTGTAACGAATGCTTTCAATACTGGATGTAACTCATTTGCTATGTTTTTGAAGTCACCAAGAAAATGGGTCTCCCCTGCCTTCACAAAGGAAGAAATTACTAAGTTCAAGGAAAATTGTGAGAAATATGGCTATGATCCACTGACTGATATACTACCACATGGACAATATTTCATTAATTTAGCAAACCCAGAATTAGAGAAAGCTGAAAAGAGCTATACCTCCTTTATCGACGATTTAACAAGATGCGAACAACTTGGTGTTGGGTTGTACAATTTCCATCCTGGCTCAAGTTTGAAAGGTGACCATGACGTACAATTGAAGCAACTGGCTTCTTACATAAACAAGGCAATTAAGGAGACCAAATTTGTAAAGATTGTTCTCGAGAATATGGCAGGTACAGGAAATCTTGTTGGTAGTGACTTGTCGGACCTCAGGAAAGTCATTGATCTCGTAGAGGATAAGTCACGTATTGGTGTTTGTGTTGACACTTGCCACACATTTGCTGCTGGGTATTCTATAGGTTCAAAGGAGAGTTTCGATAAGTTCTGGAAAGATTTTGATGACATTATTGGCTTTAAATATCTATCAGCCGTGCATCTAAACGACTCTAAGGCACCTCTCGGAGCCAACAGAGATCTGCATGAGAAACTGGGAGAAGGCTATCTTGGACTAGAGTTCTTCAGAATCCTAGCTCACTATGATCATTTACAAGGAATACCAATTGTGTTAGAAACTCCACAACCAAATGATACTGGATACGGTGAAGAAATCAAACTATTGGAATGGCTCGAAACAATAGATGAGAACGATACGGATAAACTAAAAGAGATGGAAGACAAGAATACGAAGCTACAGAAAGTAGGTGAGAAATCCAGGAAAGAACAACTGGCGAAATTTGAAGTTAAACAGAAAAAACCAAAGAGAAAGGCCTCTGGTGCTGGTGACATTACGAAACTAATGAAAAAAGCTAAGAAATGAACAAAACAAACAAACAACAATCACCAACCGAAATCGGACAACCCCCCCCTTGTTACTATTAAATCTAACTTTATAAGCATAAGTAAATATATACTAAAAAACAGAGTATAGGGAAGTGACCAATGCTATGAAGATCATGTCAACATCTCATTTAATAGGAGAATATCCCATTCGAAACTCGATGGATGCATTTTTTTCTTTTCAAAAAAAAAAAGACAACATCAACAGAAATTATAAATTCAACGCTCTAACATCCCCGTGTTGAAAAAACCTGGAAATCAGAAAACAACGACTGAAGACCCGATGAGAGACGGAATAAAATGATCCTGAATCGTTTACTTCCAATTACTAATTTGTTCCGTAATTCAAGGTATCGAGCTTGTAAGAGGAAATTTTAACATTTCAATTACAGTTGTTTGAGATTAAAAATACGCAAGAGTCAACCAGGGCTAAGTGAGGAATTGGAATTAGAAGGAATATAAAGTGATTCTTTTCTCGTAAATCACTTTTTAGGGTATAAATTTTATACTGAATAACAATTCTCGAACAGAAACAAATAGTTACTTAGAGGTATAAAAGGGAAGGTTGAAACAAGAAAACAATAAACTAGCTGTGAACGTATTTGATCAGGATCATTGTATTCAAGACACGTTAGATTGTTTGAGAGTCATTTTTGCAAAATAAAGTCACCTCTTTTAATAGAGCATTCATTCGCTATAGATTACCATTAGAATATGTCTTACGATCTAAATCATAAAAATCCAAAAACACCTAGAATTCCCCAAAACGGATTCGACACATCAATACCGTCTCGTAACACAAACGAAATCACGGATTCCCAGTCAATCGATGAAGAGAGCAAAACTTTAATGAATGACAACATTAGTACATCTGGAGAGAGCTTAGCTTCAACAAATACGACTGTAAATGAAGATAATAGCAAGGTTGTAACTCCACTAACTGTCTCAATACCCACATTTGAGAAAGTTGGCGAATTACCGACACCAATGGTATATAGTCCCATGTCTCCAGGTATTGCAGCGACATCTCCTTCGAGGTTGAGACAAACTGATGTTAATAAGATCCATGTAAATAAAAGAAGAGGTCCGTACAAACCAATCGACGAAATCGTTAGTACAACCCCCATTAGACTTGTATCAGAAGTACTTCCACACCTAGAAACATTTCAACAGCGTGTTTCGTCTCTGCCGGCAGTTACAGAGGAAGAACCAATTACAAATGAGTTTCCTATTCAACACGACGGCTTCAACCAAATTCAAGAGGGACACTCGAAAGAAGAGGATGACTTGGTCCTAGTAGGGTATAGAATGAATCATTATGACCAACCCATACAATGGAGGAAAGTAAAGACCATCGGTATTGGAAATTTCAGTGATGTTCTACTATATGAATCTCTAGATCAGAATGATCCGGAACTTTTACAAGTTGCAGTGAAGCGGATGAGATATCCAGACGAAGTGAAAAACCTCACATGCAAATCCCCAAATGTCACTGAACTGCTAGGCAGATTGGATAACTCTTTGAAGAGAGAAATATCTATTTTAGACTCTTTAAACCATCCATGTATTGTTAAGCTTTTTGGTGTGAATGATCCTCTATTTATGCAGAGCTCAAGACCTTTATATGACATGCTAATACAAAGACAGCATTTGATACCTTGCAACATGATCATGTCTTATTGTTCGGGAGGTGATCTTCTGGCAGCCATGGCTACCTGCTCTGGTAATTTAGAAACATGGCTGATCCAGAGATTATTCACAGAAGTTGTAATTGCAGTAAAGTATTTGCACGACCATAATATTATCCATAGAGACCTGAAACTTGAAAACGTTCTGCTTCGGTTTCCACTACAAAACATCGCTGAATTCAAGGACCAACCGTTGTACTATAAACAGAACTTCATCGAATTGGCCGATTTCGGTCTAAGTAAGAGAATTGAACCCGACGAAATGTGTACCGCCAGATGTGGTTCCGAGGACTATGTGTCTCCAGAGATCCTGATGGGTGTACCATATGACGGCCACCTTTCAGACTCATGGGCTCTGGGTGTTATACTCTATTCCCTCCTCGAGGATAGGTTACCGTTTGACCCATTACCTAATGCATCAGCCCGTCAAAAAAACAGACCAATTGCCCACAGAATTGCAAGGTTTGAATGGAAATGGCATAAAAGATTGGACGAAGAGTGCACTGCTAAAGAAATCGTGGAACATACATTGACTAGAAGAAACCAAAGATGGAATTGCACAGACATATACAAATCCAATTTCATCCAAGAGATAATCAACGACTTACAGTTTATTTAAAGATTAAAAATTTTCTTTATTCCATAAACATTGCATATAAAACGCTTATAATATCATTTTGCTATAAAGCAGTTAATAATTATAAAACAAAATCATTTAATAAATATATTATTATACATGAAAGATTACCAAAAAAAAAATAAAAAAAAAAAAGAGCACACATTATAAGAAAATAATAATCTTGTATATACACTATTTATAAATTGGGTTAAGTGGAGGGGAAAATAAGGAAAAAAAAAAATAACAATCAATAAATTATTCACAATTAATCTTTACTCAGTTCTTGATTTCTTCGACTTCTTCTTCACCTTCTTCACCTTCATCTTCACCTAGGTCAGCACCATCTAGACCGCCTTGAGCACCTAGCATGCTTTGTAGTTGCTCCATGCTTGGGCCACCGGCACCGCCAGCACCGCCCATACCAGCCATCAATTGACTTAGGTCCATGCCGCCTGGACCGCCAGCGCCACCAGCACCGCCCATACCAGCCATCAGTTGACTTAGATCCATGCCACCTGGACCTCCGGCACCGCCCATGCCAGGCATACCGCCCATACCGCCCATACCAGGCATACCACCAGCACCGCCCATCATCTGGCTGAAGTCCATGTCGTTAGGCATACCTGCGTCGGCACCCTCCTCCTCTTGCTCGTCCTCATCAACCCACTTGTCGAAGTCAGTCTTGATGTTGTTGTACTTGACCTTCTCCTTGGTCAAACGTGGCCAGTACTCAATACCCAAGTCCTTCTTGAAAAGCTTCAAGAAGTAGTGTTGGCCGTTGGCAACCTTGTGCAACGACTTCTCAGGGTCGACCTCCTTGAACAGGTCGATATGCAACTTATAAGTGTGAGCAGTCTCGTCACCAACATGACCCTTAGAGGTAGCCTCTAGATCAAGTGCATTGGCAGTAATATTCACTTGGGGACTCTCACAATCCGGAATGCTCACCGTAATCAGCAGGAAATTCTTGTCTGCATCTGTCTCGCTCGATCTCTGAGCCCACGCAACCTTCGGAGTTAAAACCTTAGACATATCGTTTCTATAATAATAATAATAATACTTGTATATATCCGTTTTCTGCTTTCAATAAATCGAATAAAACTTGTACAACTCCGCCAATAAAACGTTGTGTCTTATATACGCTATCTCTTATTATAAAAAAAAAAAAGCCGCCTCTCGCTTGCTCTCTCGCTCTCTGCTCCCCTCTTCCCGTTTCCAGAACGTTCTCCCTCCCTCTCTCATCTGGAAACCCTAACACAAAACCCTAACACAAAACAAAACCCTAATTTTAAATAATTTTTTTTGTTATAAAACACAGCTTACTCTCTCTGTCTCTCTCTCTTTCTTTTGAGTTTTATGAGATCTAATGTATTACAACGCAGAAGTAAGTCTATATAACTGTGGTTTTGTGTGTTTACAAGGGAGAATGTTTGAAATTGAGTTGACGGCGAGGTTGAAGGATGTGTTTTGTGAGCTGGAACGGATGGGTTCGGGTGATTCTGAGCGGATCCGTGAGATACTCGAGCGTGGGCGGCTAGGGTGTGGGGAGTTGTACGAGTATATGTCGGATTCTCAGTGGCCGGCTGCTTCCAAGTCTGTATCGGGGTCCCCCCCTATGTGTGAAATGATGCGTGGTGTTGAGTTTCGTGGGGATAAGGTGCGAGAGGAGAAAGGGAGCAGTTATACCGCCGAGTTCAAACGGGAACTGGAGAAGCTGCGTGTGCAGATGGAGGAAATGGAGTACCAGGAGATAGTGAAGCACAGGAAACTGAATATGGCTGTTGTCAATGACGATGAGGAGCTGTCGCCGTCGCAGATGAACAAACAGATCAAAGAGCAAGTGACCACTGTGTTCAATATTCTCATCAGCGTGGTGTCTGTTGTCGTGGCGATATGGTACTGGTCACGGAACTCGCATATCCTGGAGATCCACCACCGTGTGCTTCTGTGTCTTTTCTTCGCGATCCTGGTGCTGGTTGCCGAGGTCGTGGTGTATTCTAGCTACCTGAGAAAGATCGATGAGGCAAAGAGAACCGAGAGGAATAAGAAAGAACACAAGAGAGTAGTGAGAAAGATAGTAATAAATTAATAACTAATTATATTGTTTTTTTTTTTTTTTTTTGTTGTGTTTTAGAAGAAAAAAAAAATTATTCCAAAACAAAAATTTAAAACAAATCTATAAAAATGATACTTCCCATATAAATATCTTTGCAAGATTATAAAAAGGAAGAATGCAGTAGTAGGAAATAAGAAAAAATAGGAAAAAAAAAAGAAGAATAGGATATTTATGTAATAATAATTGTAGCAGTAGTGAATCAAGGGATTAGATCTAATGACCCAGAACCTTGGTTTCAAAAGCGTGCATCAATTTCATGGTTTGTTCTAGGAAGGTTAGACACAAGATTGTGTGTGGAGCGATTCTGAACACTTGTGCTTCGAAACCCTTGTACAACGCAGTGACACCCTCGATCTTCACCGTCTTGACAAGACAGTCGATTGGGCCCTTGTACAGGTCACCCTTTTGGTTGTATATTCTCGTTAGGATAACATCCCATGGGTTCATAACAACAGCAACACCGAGACCAGATATCGTGGAGGCGGTCAAGTGCAAACCTGGGCCATCGGCCATGATGTCGTGTCTCAGCAAGAAATGCTTTGCGGTATTGTAAATGGGCAATTGAACTGAGGAACCAGCACCAGTTCTTAGCATAGCTGCGTCAATACCACGGAACAACCCTTTGAAACCCTCAGTCTTCCAGATAGTGTGTAAACCGTTCCATACACCGGTATAGTGTGTCTGCTCACCGATCTTTATCACGTTAGAATATGACTGCAGTCTTGTTTTGACCAGGAATAATGGTGACCCCATCACAGCTCCGATGATACCAGAGGCAGCACCTGCAAACACGTTGATCCCGACACTCTGCACCTTGTGGGATTCTTTGTCTGGGTAGAACACACTGTTCATCATGCCTCTGATAGGCTCATAGAACCCAAGACGGGACCCGTTCAGCGCAATTTGGTACATGTACGCAGCGACAAGACCCTTCTGCAGCCCACGCACACCCTCATTCTTGAAAACCACACCCATTGCTTGTAAGGGGTTCGTGTATATCCTCTGACCCGTGGCCATCAACTCACCTTGTAATTGCATCCTAATCTTCACCACCTCAACAGGGTTAGTCGCAGTGACCGCAATACACGCGGCAATACCACCAGCTGTGAAAGAACCAA
Organism: Nakaseomyces sp. UFMG-CM-Y6046; assembly: GCA_030571395.1. Taxonomy (NCBI): domain Eukaryota; kingdom Fungi; phylum Ascomycota; class Saccharomycetes; order Saccharomycetales; family Saccharomycetaceae; genus Nakaseomyces; species Nakaseomyces sp. UFMG-CM-Y6046. The sequence goes on along the minus strand of JAJLXT010000027.1, from coordinate 95,815 downwards.
ACTTGCTCACCTTCTGAGCTGCACTCTTCTGAATCTTCTCGTCACCTTTCGCCATTGTCTTATTATATTGTTATCCCGTTATATTGGAAACTTTAATTGTTATGATTATCAAAAAAAAGATAAAGAACAAAAAGAACAAGAAAATACAGATTATTCACAACAATTCCCACAATACACACACAGATATATATATATATATATACCGGATAAGCAAACAGAAGAGATGACTGATCAAAATTGCAAGAAAAAAAAAAAAAGAAAAAAAGAAACTTAAATTAATCAAAAATATAATACTTGAATAAAAAGAATCGTTATATCGAAAACTTTTCAGTCTGGGAAATCATTATCAAGTGTAGCCACAGAAACCAACGCATACACACACACACTCACACACACACAGACACAGACACACACACAGTCATTCCCACCAAACGCTCAGCGACACACAGCGACACACATTTTGTTAGAAGCCGGGTCCGGCTTTCTGAGTTACCCTGTTGTGTGGATACACACAGACATACACAGACATGCACTCTCTCTCTGAGTGGCCGGTACCGGTACCGGTTTTTTCTGTGTGTGTGTGTGTGTGATTTTTCTCAGAAGGGGAGGTGGCATACTGTGGGAAAAAAACCGGAACCGCTGTAGAGGAGGGTAAAAACACATAATAATGAGTACTTTTAAACTGAATTTGACGTATTAACACTCTTGCCCCATCTCTATATATGACTGGAAAATGCGTAACTAGAATGTAGGTGTGTCGGTAGTTATAGCTGTATGTAGTACGTTGAGTAGTGTATCACGGGCACTGTCTTGTAGGTCGGTGCGGAACACGCGGATGGTGCCGTTGCTGTCTGTTGTCACGACGATGGGGCCTATTATCTCGTCGGGGGAGACTTGTTGTGGGTTGTCTGTGCTGTTGTGGCGACAGCGCGTGGTGAATTCGTAGATGAAGTCGTTGGACTGGGTGACCCTGTCGATTGTAGGTGGTGGGGCGATGCTTACCGTTGTTAATGGGTGGTCGTGAGCATGGAAGGAGAACGTGTGTAGATGACGTACTATTATACTCTTCTCTTCCTCGTCATTTCTTGTGGTGCTTGCGATTGATGTGTACGATGAGAATATGTCAAATAACGCGGATCGTGGTGTCATTGCCCGCCTTTTCTTGTTCTTCTTGTTCTTTTTGTTCTTTTTATTTTTCTTAGTGATCTCATTGGTGGCGCGGTCGAGCATGAGGTCTTGGTAGTCTAGACGCCACACATAGAGCCACTGATCCTCACTGCTGCAGTAGACAAACGGCTTGTGGTCCCATATGTAAAGGTGCGCTCGGTGTCTGTAGTGTTCACTGCGGAATCCGCTTAGCTCGACGTGGTGCTGCCCGCGCTCAGAGATCTTGAACAGGCGGATTCTTGAGTCAGAACATGTTACCACGATGCGTGCAATGTGGTAGTAGTCATCATGCTGAACTTCGTCAAGTTGGTTATCCGTCTCTATCCAGTCTATGCCCGTTATCTGTATAGACTGGTGATTATTGCTATTTACATCTGTTCCCTCTGATGTTTCATACCCATCAAACTGTTTTACATGAAACTTGTGTATTAGTCTCAACCCATTAGTTGTCAGGACGTGGATATACCCCTTGAATGTACCCACAACGGTGATCTCTCCACCGTGAGGAGAAAGTGATACCATTGTGATCGGGTCCCTACAATCGTATACACACTGTACCATGTTCTCGGGGATACTCCATAGCCTTACATGATGATCAAGGCAGCCACTCACAAAAAACCTGTCGTCTACATCCACAAACTTGGAGCTAGTAACGAAGTCAGGGTGCACGAACTCTTTAATCGGTGTGTCCGAGTGTAACGGAGACCACAGCTTTACCATTTTCTCCATCGATGAACTGAGGAGAAAATTGTTCTTGGACCATGCGACATCCAAAACTTCTCTCCTGGTGCCCCCTTTACACAGCACAACTATATCCAGCTCGTTAAACAGCGGTGCATACTGGATCTTACGTTGACCAGTGATCTCACACTCCAAGTCACTGAGCCCCAGCTTCTCAGATGTGGATTCTAAGACTTTCAACACTCTCAAACACCCATCCTCACTACCAACAACAAAATACTTACCGTCGGGGCTAAATTCGGAGGCAGTTACCGCTGTAGTACGTTCCTCAACATCCAACGCTATATCGACGTCACCGTTATTATTGCCAAAATTTTCAGAAGCGTGTTTTATCTCCTGAGCCAAAAATAATCTCGTAAACGGATGTATATCGCAATCAGTAACGCGATGCAAGACTTTCACATATGCGGGTCTAACAAGGTACTTTTCAAATTGCTCTTGGTCAAAATTGGTAACATCGTTAATGAGCACTCTACCTCTCGTGTCAAACCGAAGTGGCTGGAGATCAGCCGAAAATGTCCCCGAACGTCTATAAGATGAGCTCCCGTCGCTATTGCTATCGTCCATAAATTGCATTACTAACTTTCCTCCTATCGACTATTTATTTTATTTAATAAAGATTAAATAAAATCAAATCAAATCAAAAAAAAAATATATATAAGTTACAAAGTAGATAACTGCCTAATCTACTGAACTTACTTGAAACTTGTTAAAAGGTATTATACGATATCTATTGATATATAAAAACAATTTATTTCATTTTTGTGGACACTAATTTATATAGAATAACCGCTACTCCATGTGATTATTCGTAAGATAGTACAAACCTTTTTTTCAATTTTTTTTTTGGTGGGAGGGCCTAGGTTTTAACGAGTATTGAATTTATATGCATTGAGGGAGAAGCCATATGTGACACCTACTTTCAATTCAGAAAGTTTTATTGTTGTTAGGTTCCCTTTTGATACTGTGTAGTTCAAGGTAAGAAGGAAAAGGAAAAAAAAGCCATAACAGAAAGAAGAATTTAGACATGTCTGTTAAGCCAATTGACACATATATTGAGAACAGTGTAAGGTTGTTCGAGGCCAACCCATCTGATTCAATAATATCGATAACTTACAATGGTGGTGACGGGGTAGATCCTGTGTCTTTCCGCACACATAACCCACATCTATCCACTACATACCAGTTTAAGACCACAAAGAATAAGGAGGTGTCGCGACTGCTAAATGCGCTTGGCCCAAGAGGTGTTTCAATGAATCCTATAAGCAAAGTCGCCAAGAGACGTAATTACCTTGATGTGGTGAAGAAGGCGAAGCTAGCAAACAATAACAAGATCAGTAAGAGGAGTGGTAAGTTGATAAGAAAAGCGCAGTCAAACCCTATTGTTAATACCGTGGGTATTGGTAAACTACTAGCGAATAAAGACATAAAGGAGGACAAGCCTGAAGTTGTTGCAAAGGAAGGGAAGAGTAAGAACAAGAAGAATAAGAATAAGAACACTGCCACACCAACCCCAGCTGCTACTCAACCAACCGCAGGGAAGGGTAAGAATAAGAAGAACAAGAACAAGAAGAAGCGTTAAATTTTTCAATAGCAATAATAAAATAACAATAAAATTAAAAAAAACAAATGATTACTTCATAGCATAATGTATTACTAATATTACATAGAGAATAATAACAAAAACAAAAACAAAAAAAGTTTAAAAATACTAAAACAATACAGATATTACACAAGAAGCAAGAACAAGAACTTAAAATAAAAACCCAATAAACTAGTCACTTAATGAGTCTGAAATGCTCTGTAGTTGCTTATTTTGGATACAGAATATCCTGGTAAGTTCGTCAAGCTTCAAGTCGTCCAGTGACAAGGAACTATAGTCCTTGAACTGCGAGACCAGCTCGAGTTCAACACGCATTGGCTGTACCTGTGGCATATGGCCATTTCCTTTACTTGCAGTGGCAGTAGACGTGGGTTCTACTTCACTAAACCTCGACAATGACCGCGATTCAGCCAGGTTAACAGGCCTATTCTTCTTGTAGGACAGCATCTCGTAGTTATCACTTATAAGCTCCACGTTTTGCAGATCACCTTGCTCATCAATATTCAAAATAATAACGTTCTGTATCTCATCATCATCACCCGCATCCCGATCCCCACCATTACCGTGTGTGTTATTGCCATTGTTGTTACCAGGTGTAGCCATATCGATATCCTCATCGTCATCGAATATATACCGTATATTTGTCGGAAACATCGCCTGCGGTGTCTCCCCTACCGCAGGGCCCTTCTTAAACAAATGCCATATATTTCTATCATAAACGGTCAGCGACACAGGTTCCAGCGTCATATTAGCCCCCTAATCAACCATTGCTAAAAAAAACAAAAGAGACGTAAAAACATATTTATGCCTATACAATTTTAAAGGGAACAACAAGAAATGATTATGATAAAATAGGGCAAAAACCATTGAAAAAAAAAAAAAAGAATATAAAAATAAAAAAAGAAGAAGTGTGATCCAACCGAGGTTTGAACTCGGGATCTTCGCCGTGTAAAGGCGACGTCTTAAACCACTGGACTATTGGACCATTTATTCTCCAGTTTTTTTTGGGCCTCTAGAACGGCAACCCGCGGGGACCCAGAGAGCAGCGCAGCGCTGTGCAGAGAAAGAAAAGAAACGCGTTTGTGTGCGTGTTCTTGAACAAGGGCCAGAGCAGAGCAGAGCAGAGCAGAGCAGAGCGAGCGAGAGACAGAGCGAAAAAGAGACAGAGAGGAAGAGAGCAGCCCTGTGCCCTCTCTGTGTGAGAACAGAAAATTTTTTTTCTATGTTCTAACAGAATTGATTATTTCATAATGTCAAAGAAAAGTGTTATTGTAACAATTGTAAGAAAAAGGAAGGATTTACTTGTCATATATATATTTCTTTATTATTATCTTTGGTAAAAAAACGAAAGAAGATTTTTTTTTCTTGCATTGAGGTTTTGAAACCAGGAATATATAAGTAAGGAAAAAGACAAAGATGTTGGATATCAACCAGTTTATTGAAGAGAAGGGTGGTAACCCAGAATTGATTAGACAATCTCAAAAGGCTAGATATGCCAGTGTTGAGTTGGTCGATGAGATTATTGCTGACTACAAGGACTGGGTCAAGACTAGATTCGAGCTGGATGAGTTGAACAAGAAGTTGAACAAGTTGCAGAAGGAAATCGGTTTGAAGTTCAAGGCTAAGGAAGACGCCAGCGAGCTATTGGCTGAGAAGGAGAAGTTGACCCAGGAGAAGAAGGATTTGACCGAGAAGGAACAGAAGGAGGACGCTGACTTGAAGAACAAGGTTAACCAAATCGGTAACATTGTTCATCCATCTGTTGTCATTTCTAACGATGAAGAGAACAATGAGCTTGTGCGTACCTGGAAGCCAGAAGGTTTGGCTGATGTTGGCGAGGTTGCTTCTGTTACCGGTAAGCCAGCTGCTTTGTCTCACCACGAGATTTTGTTGAGACTTGACGGTTACGATCCAGAGCGTGGTGTTAAGATTTCCGGTCACAGAGGTTACTTCTTCAGAAACTACGGTGTCTTCTTGAACCAGGCTTTGATCAACTATGGTCTACATTTCCTAGCTAGCAAGGGTTACATTCCACTACAAGCACCAGTCATGATGAACAAGGAAGTAATGGCCAAGACCGCCCAACTATCCCAATTCGACGAGGAACTGTACAAGGTCATCGATGGTGACGACGAAAAGTACTTGATCGCCACTTCCGAACAGCCAATCTCTGCCTACCATAGTGGTGAATGGTTCGAGAAGCCACAGGAACAACTGCCAATCCGTTACGTTGGTTACTCCTCCTGTTTCCGTAGAGAAGCCGGTTCTCACGGTAAGGATGCCTGGGGTGTCTTCAGAGTCCACGCCTTCGAGAAGATCGAGCAGTTCTGTATAACCGAACCAGAGAAGTCCTGGGAAGAATTTGACAGCATGATCGCCAACTCCGAGGAGTTCTACCAATCCTTGAAGCTACCATACCGTGTTGTTGGTATCGTTTCCGGTGAGCTAAACAACGCTGCTGCCAAGAAGTACGACTTGGAAGCCTGGTTCCCATACCAAAAGGAGTACAAGGAACTAGTCTCCTGCTCCAACTGTACGGACTACCAATCCAGAAACCTAGAAATCAGATCCGGTATCAAGAAGATGGGTGACAGAGAGAAGAAGTACGTCCACTGTCTAAACTCCACCTTGGCTGCCACCCAAAGAGCCCTATGTTGTGTTCTAGAGAACTACCAAACCGAAGACGGTCTAGTTGTCCCAGAAGTCTTGAGAAAGTACATTCCAGGTGAACCAGAGTTCCTACCATTCACCAAGGAACTACCAAAGAACTCCACTTCCAACAAGAAGAAATAGATACACACAAACATATAAAACATCAACACAACCTCAATGATATTTAGATAAAATATACATAACTTCGTTAAAAATTAAAAAAAATATATATATAAAACAATAATTCCATAATGATTTAATTAAAATAAATAAAAAAAAAAAGACTATTAGTAGGACTCATAACGCTTTATCATGAATCATTGAATCATCAGTGCATAATCACATCATTTCAAAATATCCATTATTATATACGAAACAATCAAAAAACTATTACCCTGAAAAACCTTTTTGTATGACTGTGTAACACCCAAACACCCAGAAGATGAAAGCCAATTTTGGGCTTTTCTTTTGTTGTCGCTTTCCCAAAACAGAAATTAATTGTGTTTTTTTCCACCAGTTACAGAGTATGTTATTTTTTTTCCACACACATAGCTGGGTAAAATGAGAGTTCCGTTGCTAAGGTTAGAGTAGTAGACAGAGCAGGATTAGCCTAACGCCTGCTCTGGCCCCCTTCTCCCACACCATCCCAGTCTAGATCCTAGCCTAGGAGATAGCCTACAGAGATGCTCATCCTAGCCCAGCCTAAGGCTCGACGGCCTCACTCCCCCACTCCCATCTGCCAGCCTGGAAAGAGCAGAACCAGCGACTCTAGAGAGAAAATGCAAAATTCAGAGAGAATCCAATGGACCTCTCCCGAAGATCACTGCGCAGAGGAGGGAGCCTAAACTGTTCCCACTGCCCCGCTGGGGGAGAAAATTTCCAAACCGGCAGTGGAAACGAGACGAGACGAGACGAGACGAGAGAAGGGCCTCTCTGGTCTCTGGCCCGCTCTGTCTCTCTGGTCTCTTGCTCTTGGTCTGTGCGGTGCTGGGAAATTTTGACAAAATAACCAGCGAAAGAGTTGTTTTTGGTGATATTAACAAAACAAGTTTATATACATATAATTCACATATAATATTTTATAGTTGATTTCGAAGAGTGTTAAAGGAACCAAGAAACCGCCAAGATGTCCACTGAATTGACTGTTCAATCTGAAAGAGCTTTCCAAAAGGTATGAAATTTAACGACAAATAATGAGCTTATAAAATCGATAATATCTGAAGAGAAGAAAATAAGAAGGGAGATAATAAGAGAATGAAGTATAGTCTGAAATTGAGGATATAATAATGGTGATGATAATAGCTGGTAGACATAGTACTGAGTTTTCATGAGAATAAAAGGTATAAAAATCGTGATTGACTGAAATTTGAAGATAAAAAAAATGCACTGTGAATGGCTTTACCTAATTTCAAGTATAAGAAATAGAAGAAAGAGAAAAAAAAAACGTATGAAAATTTATTATGGAATTATCATATATGGAATGGCAGACAAATTGAGAAAAGAATCTATGGAAATTTAAAATTATCACTTGATATTTTTTTTTTGTTGATATTATCGGTTAAAGAAATTTACTTATAAAATGCGAATAAAAGTTACTAACATAATAATATAACTTCCTACATCACGATAATTTTATTGCAAAGGAAAGTTTTAAATTTTAATATAGCAACCTCACATCTTTACCAACCCAAAGGTCAAGAACTCTAGAAGAACCAAGAGATGGTACAAGAACGCTGGTTTGGGCTTCAAGACCCCAAAGACCGCTATTGAGGGTTCTTACATTGACAAGAAGTGTCCATTCACTGGTATGGTTTCCATCCGTGGTAAGATCTTGACCGGTACCGTTGTCTCCACCAAGATGCACCGTACCATCGTCATCAGAAGAGACTACTTGCACTACGTTCCAAAATACAACAGATACGAGAAGAGACACAAGAACGTCCCAGTCCACGTTTCTCCAGCTTTCCGTGTCCAAGTCGGTGACATTGTCACTGTTGGTCAATGTAGACCAATCTCCAAGACCGTTAGATTCAACGTCATGAAGGTTGCTGCTGCCAGTGGTAAGGCTAACAAGCAATTCCACAAGTTCTAAGTTAAATAGAAGATAATAACTTTAGCACTATTTCTCATCTAACAACTAATCAAAAAAATAAAACTGTTTTTTCTCTCTATATTATAATTAACTTTAACAAAGAAATATAAAAAAAAAAGAAATATTATAAAAAGGAAGAATGGTACTGCTATACTTTTAATTAAGATTGTAGACGTTAAATTCTTTTCTATATGTATTTTTTTCTTTTTTATTTATACAATATGTAATCTATGATTAAATTCCCCCACAATGCAAATATCAGCATTACCTATGAAGTTATCATACACGATATAGTTTTGAGTGTGTAGATTTCTTTACATTAATTATATTATAGCAATGAACAACAACAAGAAAGTACGAAAATGTATGGAATATTCTATCTATATATATAAAGAATACTATGGTAATGCAAGTGCCTATGATAATTATAAGAAAAACAAACAAAAAACAAACGAAAACAAAAACAAAATTAAAATAAAGGTTTATGCATCTCCCATCTGTAGTAGAATTTCCTCGCAGATTGTGGTGACTGTCTTACTTTTAATGTCTTTGATTGGGGATCTTAAATCTTCGTAGCAAAATCTCAATTCAATCGCTGACCATTGACCAGGTCCTGGTTGTTTCATTGCGATAGATTCCCAATCGATATGAGATTGATGCGAATACTGATGATCTTTCAAACAATTAATCAACCATAATTTTTCTTGTGGGCTTATCTCTTTTATCCTATTCTTAGCCTCATCTTTTATCATTTTATTCCATTTGTAACGACATTGGATACGAGACCTTGTCCCTCCCATAAGCTCACTAACTACAGTCCAATTAATAACATCATTGAATCCAAGGTTATCATTTAGTTTTTTGCCCTTTGGTCCTCTAGTGATGAACGCGTTACTCTTATCGCCTTCATCAAGAATCACATCCTGGATCCCATCAAGTTCGGTTTCTGTTTTCTGTTGATGTTTTACAGCATCAGCAAGCATATCTGTAATAATTTTTTTCAATAGTTCCTCTTCTTCTAAAGTCCATTTTCTAGACCCTCTATTCTCACCACATTTAACATAGTTTCTCCATCTGTCTCTGACATCCTCTGGCATCCTGCCCATCATCTTAGCAATCAACGTCCATTGTCCTTCCTTTTCCAAACAAATTCTAGCAAGTTGGTCATCTTCTTCTTTAGTCCATTTACCTCTTTGTTCAAACAAATGATATCTTCTCTTAACATGCTTATACAGAGAAGACCTACTACGGTACGGAAGAAGCTTGCAGATATTTTTCCAGAAATCATCTCTCTGTCCATTATTATTCCATATCCTTTCACATAATTGTTCCCTTGTAAATTCCTTCAATTTTTGATATTCACTGATATATTTATCAAGTATCTCATCCTCTTTAGCATCGAATCCTCTACCTGCTGACTGAATAGATGAGCTTAAAATGCCTGAATGTCCATTCAAACTTTCAGAGATTGGTTCTAAATTATTTGAATCACTAAAATTTTTAGCCACAAATGCCTTGTCCAGTTCAGAGCTACCTTTTATAGTCGTGGTTTTAGGATGATTCATATGCGAATATGCTTTAAGTGTGTCAAGAGTCATACTATTTTCAGTTTTAGCAGGGAATTTTCCTTGCCCATTGGAACTGATTCCTTTACTTGGACTTGATACGTATGCCAACTGGTTTGTATCTACATCAGGGATCAAGGAACTATTGGCATCCATAAATCTGTCGTCATCCATATCATCACTGGTGTCAACAGTAGTATTATCAGCTTCATCTTTCTTGTTTTGATCCACCTTTGGTTCGAGAGTTGAGTCAAAATCATTACCTAATGAAGTAAGCGCAGGATCAACATTTATATCTAGCTCCAATTGAGTTTGGGAAGGTTCTAGAGAAACAGAATCAGTGACAGGAGCTTCAGAGACAGCAGTAGAAGCGGCAGCCTTGGCAGCAGCAGCCTCGGCTTTGGCTCTTTTAGCTTCCCGCTTTTTCTTCTTCTTCATCTTCTTCTTTTCCTTCTTGCTTAATTTATCTGAATCTTCATGCTTACGTTTCTTTTTATTACTTTTGGACTCTTCTTTACCCGATTTCTTATTCTTTCGAACGCCAACTACACTTCTGTCAACTTCCTCTTGAATTGCACCAACATGAGTGGTCTCCTGTTTCGGATGCTTCGACTCATTTCCAGTCCCTTCACCCATTTTCTTTCTTATTATATATAATATTTTTCAACCCAATGCTTTCTCAGTTTCAATGCTAGTTAGTTTCTTCGACAGGATACAAACGCAAATCCTTTTTTCGTAAACTTTGTGAATAATAAAAAAAAAACAAAAAAACAATTTCTTGATACTTCAACAATTCATCAATATGGGATATATAGTCAAGTTAAACACCTTAATTTCAGCAATTCACTAGAAAATATCCCTTTATAATCGTCGTATTCTGTATTCTGTATCAACTAATTTCGTCCGTTAACCGCCTAGATGCAGTTCCAATGTTTATTTTTTTTTTTTTTTTTTTTAATTTTTTAATTTTTTTTCCGCAGACACCAAAACCAAACAAAAATTACAAAAATTATTTGGTGTTTATCACATGATACGTATTATCATAATGTGTTAATTTATGAACATATGTTGAACAAACATCTACTATATAAACATCTATTCTATGGTGCCGGTGGGGGTGGTGCATGTGCTTGATACAATTTGTCGGAACCTGATCTATATTGGGCTCTGACATCATTGTAGTATGAATCTGGGAAAGTCCGGTAGTCTTTGAATATGTGACTGAGTCTTTGATAGAATTTCTGAACAATATTTACAAATTCGTAGAGACAGTCAAAAGATTCACCCATAATAGACAAATTCTTTGTGGTCTTTCCAATTTGACCTTGTGGGGCCACAGAGTTCATGGCTGTAGTATTGAAGGTTCTTAAAAAGTCATAGCATTGTCTTTCAAGTGAAGGTAGGTACATTGATGGTAAGTTTAATGACAAGATCATCAATTCTTTCAAATAAGTTAGTGTCATCAATAAAGACTCACTTGCCACAAAGGTCTTATCACCAACAACTACCGATTTTCTATGACCCCCACCCGACTTTACCCCATCTGGTGTTGGACTCATCGGAGGTTGTTCTGCTGTTTCTTCATTTTCAGTTTCAAATAACTCTGAAAGCTTGGTCCAAGATAATGGATCTAGATCATTACTAGAGACCATCTCATTAACCGATTTTTGTATCAAAGGATTGACAATGGCTGGGGTCCATTTCTCGCTGGCTATCTTAGATTGCATTTTCCTTGTATTCCTTGGCCCGAATTGACTTATGTAGCTTTTTACTTGCGAGGCTAACACATCACTGAGATACTTTGTTAGGAATTCGCCTGTTAAGGCCTCACATTCTTGGATAAATGACACACAGGTGTCATAAAATTTTAAGAAATAATTGAATTTCAGAGTACTTGTAATCTCTCTTCTAACTGCTATAATCTTACCCGTTCTTAGTTGGATAATATGAATAATTTCATTGATACCTGGTCGTATATCTAACTGGGTAATCATATTATGCTGGTTTTCATTAGGTTCCGTGATTGAGTTCATTTCCGTTAAAGAAATGTCTAGTAACAATTTTTGGTGTCCATATAGTCTTCTTAAAGCGATACTTTCATGCAAAAAAATCTTTTCTAGCATCGCAACAAACTCGTCAACACTTTGTTCTTTAATTAAATGAGCCAGTTTAGATCCAGATGCAGCGTTACTACCTGCCCTTTCGTTCGCATTTTCGGAAGACTCATTATTGGATGTTGATTCATGCGGTAGATACTTCTTTAAGATGCCCTTCAGTTCCGCTAAAGTTCTTTCCTGATATAAATCAAAGCCTCCGGTTAATTCTTCGCAACGATACAGTTTTCTAATAATATCAGTTACATCGTTCCTAAATGAATCAACAAAAAGGAACTGTGATTTATCCGCGGTAGATTTTCTTAAGTAATCAATGGTTAGTCCCTGATTCAACTTTTCACAATATTGGTTAATATCTGCAAGCAATATGTCACAAAGTTTCAAGGAGTATTTACCACCAATTTCGATCTCAATGTTTGTTATGAACTCTCTACTTCCTGACAATGCCGGCACGGTCTTGAGATCAAGCAATTTAAAAGGCCATGTCTGGGTCCATTGTAGTACCAATTTATCAGAATTATCACCATGTATTAGACTGTTAATCGAACCAGTCAGTGCTAGACATTCTTCAAAATTTTCTTGTTCATATAATGTTTGGCATTCTTCTACCTTCGCTAAGACAAGTTTCACTTGTAGGAGTCCTTGTTCCAACTTTTCTACGTTTCTTCTTTGGCAAATTTTCTTCAATTTAGCCAAACGAACTTGAACCTCTTGTTTATCAATCTTATTAAGCGATTCTGAAAGCACATCTAACGTTTCAATGCATCTTTTCAAAGTATCTTCTAATTTATCAACTTCTGCTAAAGTTCTATAATATTTATGAGATGATTTAGAAATTTCCTTTATCAACAAATTTTCGACTACATCAAGATATTCATTCAATTTCTGACGTAGTATTGTATAACCTGCAATTCTTTCCTCGGTCCCACTAACACTATAGTTATCTAGTTGTAATTCGATACCTTCCAATACCTTTCGAAAAATTCTAGGGTTGTCTAACTTGAAATCCTCCTCCATATAAAAATCAGGAACGCCCGAGGCTCTCAATTGTTCCGACCAATCAGTGTTGTTTTCTTCATAATTGTTTTCTTCATTATCATTATCATTGATGCTATCATCACTCAATTGCCTTATTTGCTGCATACGATTTGCACTTTTGATATTATTTGTAGCTTTGAAAACTGAGTACTCAGAATTTATCGCTTTCCTATACGAGTCGATCTTCTCTTTCCAACCTACAGGTAAATCATTCTTAGTAAGAGTAATGGGCGGTATATCTGCTACAGATGGATACGTCAACCAATTTTTCCGCCTAGTATTCATCACTATCTCATATATAGAGTTGTTACCTATCGGAGAATAATCCATGGAACCGCTATGGCGGGCATGATCAAACCCAAACCCTCGGTTATTCATTCTCCCACCAAATGACGAATCGAAACTCCTCCTTAGACTCATGGAATCAACACTTATTCGAGATGGTGACTTCAATTGGTTACTACCACTATAACTCCTCAAATCATCATTCAATGAAGATACATCCTCATCCTCTTCGGCCATAAGAGACGGCGTAGGAGTTGTCACATTAGCCTCTACTTTGGTTTCATTACCCATTGCATCAGACACCACAAATTTGGCTACCGAATCCTTCGGTATATCTGCTGACATGAGTCTTTAATGTTCTTGGCCCTTTTTTTTCTATATCTCTAATTTTATATTCGATATGCCACTGTCCTCTTCTGCTTCGAGTTATTCCCCGTCCTTTTTTGGTCAATTATTTCTTATCAGTTCCCTGATTCACCGCCCTTATCTTTTCGCCACCTGTCTTATACTTTATAAAAGCGTTAATCAGTTGCAGATCTTGAGGGTCTTCATCATGTGTTCTGTATATTATGTGGGCCCTTTAAAATGAGGATTTCAACCAGCGCAAACAAACAAAGGAAAAATAGTAATGAACATACGTAAGTAATGATAAATTATTTAGTAAATATAAATCGATTATAAGTTGTCAATTAACAACATTATAGGTGACTGTATTGGCTAGTTCATTGGTCAAGTAACCATATTTATTTGATGGTAATTAACTATATTCTAATATATAAAATGTAGGAGAAATTGGGAATAATTGGGAATAGTAAAAAAAAGTATCCTTAATTTTTATTTTCTGTAAAACTGTAATACGTACACTTACTTTAAGTCATGGTCACCAATTCTTCAGCACTGGTTGGATGAATAGCCACACAGTTATCGAAGTCAGCCTTGGTTGCACCCATCTTAATGGCAACACCAAAACCTTGTAGGATTTCAGCAGAAGAGTCACCGACGATGTGTAGACCAACAACCTTCTCTTCAGGACCCTCACAGATGATCTTGTATCTGGTTGGAGACTTATGTTCCAGCATAGCGTAGTACATGGCGGTGAATTTGCTGGTGTATATCTTGATGTTGTCCTTACCGTACTTCTTGATGGCTTCATCTTCACTTAGACCGATGGAACCAGCCTCTGGGTGGGAGAAGACAACACTTGGAACATTGGTGTAGTCCAATTTGTCGTTACGGAACTTCTCTGGGCCAAACAACCTGTTGGATAGCTTTCTACCAGCAGCAATAGCAACTGGGGTCAATTCAACACGACCGGAAACATCACCCAAGGCGTAGATGTGCGAAACATTAGTGTTCTGATATTCATCAGTGATAATTTGCTCTCTGTCGTTCAATTTCACACCGACGTTCTCCAAACCGATCCCCAACAAAGATCTACGACCCATAGTCCAGATCAATTCGTCAACATCCTTCAGAACATCACCATTGGTCAAGTGGACAGTTAGCTTACCGGTCTTCTCGTCCTTCTCGACCTTGCTAACGTTGTTTTCTTTGTGAACATTAATACCTTCTTCAACGTAGTAGTCAGTGACAGTGTTTTGGATGATTTCGTCAAACTTCCTTAGCACGGTCTTACCCCTAATAACCAAGTGAGTTTCAGATCCCAAACCATGGAAGACACCAGCCAATTCAATACCGATGTAACCGGCACCAACAACCACAACCTTCTTTGGTTGGTCTTCCAATCTGAAGAAACCATCGGAGTCGGTACCTAGCTCAAAACCTGGAACCTTCTCTGGGTAAACAGGCTTACCACCGGTGGCGACAAGAATACGGTCAGCAGAGTAAACCTCAGTGGTCTTGTCCGACTTGGTAACCTCGACGTTACCGTCCTTGTTGAACTTAGCCCAACCGAAGACGACATCAACACCTTCCTTCTTCAAATTGTTCTCGTAGATACCGTTCAATCTGTGAATGTAAGCATCTCTCTTCTTCTTGAACTCAGGCCAGTTGAAAGTTATGTTCTCCTTGGTCAATTGCATATTTTGAGCCAAACCATACTCGTGAGCATGGGTCAATCTAGTAGCCAAGTCGGAGGCATACCACATCACCTTCTTTGGAACACAACCAACGTTGACACAGGTACCACCTAGTGCCTTACCTTCGATAATCAAGGTCTTGGCACCATAGGAGGCAGCTCTTCTACTGGAGGCAACACCACCGGAACCACCACCAATAACTAGATAATCGTAATGCTTTGCAACTGGAGCCATTGTTGTATATAGTCTTCTTGTACTTGATAGCATAAAATTGTATTACCACTTAAACAGAGAAATTTTATATATATATATATCAAATAAATATTTCTTCTTTTAAAAAGATCCTTGCTTTAAATTATATACAAACTTTTAAATCCAAATCAGTATTTACGTAATGGAAATAGTATTATTACCAAATGACCAAGGGCATTTGTCATTACACACCCCATCATTCAGGTTGGGATGGCAAAAGGGGAAAATTGAATCACTGGCAATTCAATCCAACGATGTAAATCATGTGATGGATATTTGAGAGAAATGAGACCATATATGATGGGGGATATATATAATCAACAATAAAAATATGTATAACAAAAAAAAATAATTGATATTCTATTATATGTATTCGGGTATATACTATTGTGTTTTCAATAGTAAAAATGCAAGTTGTTGAAAAAATGCTTATTGTTAGAGATATTTTAAGATGCGACAATGACAAAAAAAATAAAGAAAATAAAAAAACAATAAAAGTATTGGTTGTGCTGCCAAAAGGCACATCATTAGTAAGTGATTATTATTATTGGACGGTTGAACTGAAGGATTAAGAAAGAAAAAAAAATTTTGTAAGACAATAAAATAAAAAAAAAATAAAACAGCGACAAAAATTCTCGTAAGCTTTTAGCGTTTCATGCCAGTCTTGTAAAGTCAAGGGCAGACTCTGATTCTTGGATATTGCTATCTTCTTCCGAGGATTTCTCATAGGAATGCAACATGTCTACCTCATCTGGTTTATCATGGCATCTGTGGTACAGTGGGGTTAGAATGGATTGGATACCTATCATGGAAAGACAGAATATTGTCCAGACAATACATATGCCAGCATATATGGCACCAATGTAATGGAAAGCTTTTAGGGGTACATATTTGTTGTAGATGAGGTACACTTCTCTATTACCTAAGGCCATAGTGCCTGTAGGGAAAGTCATTGCTAACCAACCCTTATGGAAAGTGTAAATTCTCTTGACATCTTCACCACTGCCTTCTTCGCACTTGATATACGACAATATCGAGGTAAAACATATAATTGTGAAGAAGTAGCCAACAGAAATGAGTGCCAGTGCTAGCAATAGTAAAAATATCTTAAAAACCCATGGCAACACTTTAACGAGGATTTCATCATTACCGTGTTCTCCCAATGGATAATATAAGGTGACATATTCTTGTATATTCTCACCTACCAACAGAGCACTGTAACTACCTTGACCGAGAGGACCCAAAATCAAGAACATTGAAAATACCTGAGACATAGGGGGAATCTTATTAACATAAAGACTCCAGAAGAAAATGCAAATAATTATGAACACAAACACCAGCGCATGGAATAGAATCAATACTGTCAAAACTATGTTCATTAATTGGATATGTCTGTGGAAATACTCCCGGTATATATCGGCCATCGTGAATTTACCTACAGTAGCAGAAGCAACAACAAGTGGGACCACAGCTAAAACAAGGACACTTTTCAGGGATTCAGCAGCAAACCTTTGATTTGAAGTAGCGTAGCAACCTGGATCCTTATTGACCAAGTCGTACTGCTGCCATATCAGAAACGAAACCCCCCAGGCAGTGAGCAATGATAACAGCAGATCATACCACCACAAGGCATACGCAAGTATGATCAATCTCTTAGCATTACCAGTCCCCTTGGCCTCGTTCTCAGCCAGGAATGCAAAATAATTAATGATTGTGGCGAGACCCATTGGATAAGCCCCCCAGAACGGACCATGTTGCGGATTTGCAAAATACCTTTTGAAGTAATTCTGGAAAGAAGTATCTTTGATCACCACATAAGCATGCACAAAAACATAAAGCTGCAGCACTATAAATATAGCAGATGCCACACCAAACATAATATACGAACACACACGCAGCCAGTGCCCTTCAAATGGGAAACTGTATAAAAGATTACTGGAGATACCAGAAGCCATCACCATGACAAACATGAACGGCTCGAAATTTCGAGCTAACTTCAACATTAATCTCTTCATATCATCTATTGCTTTTTTTTGCTCTATTAATAATTTCCTTTCTTTTTTTTTCTTATAGTAAACTAATATACACTGTTTTAAACCTTTTGAGAAAAGAAAAACAGAATATAGTTTCTTTCTGGTTCCCTTTTATATGCAACAAAACCTCCCTCTTTCATCGAAGGTCCTATTAAATTTTTTTTTTTTTGTTAATTCATTAATTTATTTAATTTAATTTTTTTTTTTTTGCTTTTGCGATGCCCTTTGTCTCTCTCGCTCGCTTTCTCTCTTTCTCCGGTGACACATTTATTTACCGTAAAGCACACAGAACTGCCCGTGGGGAAGGAAGAATTTGCCTGTTCACCCACCCCACCCACCCCCACACACACACAAACGACCATCAAAGAATAAGTTGATAGGACTATTTCATAGCAAATATGTTAAGTTACTCGATTTGTTAAGTTACTCGATTAGAGATTAGTAGGGCTTTGATTTGTTATTTTTACTGCTTCAGATGTGTCATACTGACGCGGTTCAAAGTCCGTAGCCTTTGGTCCTTCCTTCATTATCGCAGGATGTGCATTGGTTGTTAACATTTATTTCTTTTCTGGTAATTTACGTATTTATTTCACCGCCATGCGGTATTTTTAGGTTTCTACAATACAACGGCACAATGCCTTAGTATTAAATGTCACATTTACTTAATACTACTACTACTCTTTCTCTCTCGAAGTTATCTTTAAAATTTCTTTATTTCTATTGTACACAATTATTTATATAAAAAAAGAGATGAATAAAAAGCCAATGATAATATTTATATATGAAAGGAAAAAATAAAATACCGGAAACAACAACAAAGAAAAAAAAAACCCACAGTAGAGTCTTTCTTTCTTTCCTTTTTTTCTTTAACGGAAATCAGACTTACCAATACCACGCTTACCACTGAACAAGTGCTTAGGTAGAGATGCAGTGGCGT
This sequence comes from Nakaseomyces sp. UFMG-CM-Y6046, assembly GCA_030571395.1. NCBI lineage: Eukaryota > Fungi > Ascomycota > Saccharomycetes > Saccharomycetales > Saccharomycetaceae > Nakaseomyces > Nakaseomyces sp. UFMG-CM-Y6046. Next base: position 77,297 of record JAJLXT010000027.1, on the reverse strand, counting down.
GTCTGTCAGCTTCACCTTGTCTGGCGTGTCTGTTTCTTTCTCTTCTATGTAGCTTCGTCATTCTGTCAGCCTTAGATCTCATAGATCCATCGGCCACACCGTCCAACAATCTGTCGGATTGTCTTAGCTTACCACCGTTGGTGCTGGAGGCCATACTCTCGTTAGCACCGAACACGACGTCGGCACCAGTCTCGACGTACCTGCTCTTCTCGGAGGCAGCTCTGTGTTTCTCTTGCAAAGAGGTCATGTCGTGGCCCAGGGTAGCCATGTGCTTCTCCATTTGGTCGAAGGACTTGACTAGCTTGGAACGAGGCATCATGGCCTTGTTCCTTAGAGACTTCTTGTTTCTGGCCTCGGCAATCATCTTCTTTTGTCTGTTTCTGATCCACTCGGCTTTCTCTCTTATGTCTTCAATCTCATCGGTGTCAAATCCACCGTAAGTCTCGTCTTCATCAGACTCGTAGAAACCTTCTTGTTCAAGTCTCTCTTCTTCTTCTTCAAGAGCTTGCAACTTGGCGGCGATATCTGGGTCCAAGAAATCGTAGACGTTCTTACCGTCCATGATTTCAGGCATGACATCGTTCTTCCACTCGTCGTCTTCCAACAGGTACTTGTCCTTTAGGTTAATGTTGAAAACACCGGCACCACCGTTCTCAGCTTCGATGTCTCTGGCCAACTTACGTCTTTCTGGGTCCTCGGCATCGTATTTCTTCAATTGCTTGAACTCTTCTGGGATGTAAGGAGTTCTCTCAACGTCGTCTCTAGCCTGAGGCTTAGCGACGTGGATCTTGTTCAAGACGTTGTTGATTCTAGCTTGGGACTTCAACTTGTTCTCAATTCTGGAGGCCAACAGCTTCTCACAGGCCTTGTTTCTGACACTCATGACGTTGTCTTCTAGTTGACAAGAGGTGGTCATGATCTCGACACCTGGCAGCTCAGTGACACTCTGTAGTAGGGCAGAACGGGTCTCATCTAGGTCCTCTGGTCTGATGATATCGGTCTTGTTGATGACGACCATGACGGACTTGTTAGCGAACAATGGCTTGATGGAGTGGAACAGCTTGACTTGGGCCTCGACGGAGAAACCACACTGTTCGGACAGATCCATGAAGTACATAACACAGGAACGCAAGTGCGCGATGGCGTAAATGGACTGCATTTCGATGTTGTTCATCTCTTCTGTTGGTCTATCCAAGATACCTGGGGTATCGATAGCTTGGAAACGCAGGTACTTGTAGTCAAAATGACCCACGTATAGAGACTTGGTGGTGAACGCATAAGGTTGCACCTCGACATCAGACTTGGTGATGCATCTCAAGAAAGAGGACTTACCAACGTTAGGATAACCACAGATCAGCAGGGTTCTGGTGTTAGGGTCGATGGATGGCAATCTGCCCAAGTGCTGACGGACTTGTTCCAGATACACTAGAGGGTCCTTCAACTTCTTGACGATGGTAGCCATTCTACCTAGTGCGGCACGCTTCAACTGCTTACATTGAAACAAAGATTGACCGAACTTCAGCAATCTGGTGTAATCTCTGGAGACCTGTTCGACTAGAGACTTGGCACGGGAAACAGCAGCAAGAGAGATCTTGTAGTGGTTCTTCTCATACAAAGTATCCATCAAATCACGGTGGAAAGGGTGAACATCGTTGATATTTGGGAACCCCTTCAGGATATCATCGAATTTCTCCACGAAACCTTCACCAGTGAACTTCACCTTTCTCATGTAGAAGGCTCTGATTCTGGTGATCTTGAAACCAGGTCTAATGACCGTTGGAGTCTTTCTTTGAGTTCTGTTCAAGACAACATCAAGCAAATCATTTGCAGGAGTAACAGTGGGTATATCTTTCCAGGACAGCTGCATTACTCTATATCTTTCTTCAGTAAAAACAAAAAAAAAAGTGTTGTTACTTTTATCTTGAGAGATTACTTTGAATAATATCAAATACAAATATTAAAATACAAGGACTACCTATTGTCAAAAACAAACTTAACATACACTATCTCCACTTTAATATATAATATTTTATTCCTTCTACTAAGAAAGAGAGAGAGAGAGAGAGATACCTGCGATGAGCTTGAAAAAAAATTTTTGCGATGAGCTGAAAAAATAAAAAAAAAAAATTTTCAAATGAAAAAAAAAAGAAAGAAAAAAAAAAACAACAAATTTTTACGAAAACGGAAACCAGGGTAACTTTAGTAATATAGTTTAATACGTAACTCATGTGGTACATAATATTGTACGTTTATAATAATTCAACACGAAATATATTAGCATGCTAAAAACGTAGATATTGATATATACCCTGTTTTTTCCTCGAGGAGCGAGAAGTTTCGTGCTGTGACTGTCTCTCTCTCACACTTCTCTGTGCACACACAGACACACACAGAGAGAGAAGGCACACCGCGCGTCTTCTGTGATCTTGTTTTTTTTTTTTTTTGTTTCTTTGTTATTTTTTCACTTTACAATTCTTCCACAATGTTCTCTCTCTCTTTCTCTCTCACTAACGTTGATGTAATTTTTCTTTTGAATATAAGGAACAGTTTTCTAGTGTATTTCATATTATGCTTTACTTTCTTTTATTTTATTTCTTTATCTACAGAATATTTAAATAGGATTTAACACAGCTATAACAGCAAAAAAAAAAGAACTATATTATATACACAATAATAACACACAGAAATGGATCCCGGTTCATTGACTGCTGTCGCGAAGTTCGCGCGTCATAGAAAGGAATTGAAGCAGAGGAAAGGTAGGTTTCAAGACAAGATGCAGGATTTCTTCAGGTATAAGAGATTCGCTAGGGTGTTTGAGAGTGATCAGTATAAGAAGAAGTCTAAGAAACAGCCGGATGTGTTCCCACCTCTGCCAGAAGGTGACTCTCCAGAGGAGAAAGCTAAACGTGAGGAGATCGTGCAAGCCATATTCATTGAGTTTATCAAGCAGCAATGGGTCGTGCCAGTACAGAAGTTGCATAGTTACGAGTGTAAACAGCACGATTTGAGACCCAGCAAGGACTATCCACATTTGATCATGATGACGCAGGCCAAATTGACCGATGATGAGTACTACATCTGGAACTACAACCCAAAATACTTCACAGACTATTTGATCGTCCTGGCGGTGATCGGTGTTATCCTGTTGTTCTGCTGCTACCCATTGTGGCCTAACTTCATGAGATTGGGTTCGTACTACCTATCCGTTTCCGCAATGTGTATATTGGGGGTCTTCTTCTCCTTATTGGTACTGAGAACCGTGCTGTACGTGATATCCTTGCCAATGTTGAAGGAGGAAGGCGGGTTCTGGTTGTTTCCTAACCTGCTAGAGGACTGTGGTGTGATTGAGAGTTTCAAGCCATTCTATGGTTTCGGTGAAAAGGACGGTTACTCTTACATTAAGAAGATGGAGAAACAGAGAAAGAGACAAGCAAAGAAAGAGAAGATGAAGAAATTGAAGGAAACCTCCAACGAAAAGAAGGATGAAAAGAAGGTGAGCGAGAGAATTGAAGAAGTTGAAGACGAGAATTAGGTAAAAAAAAAAAAAAATAAAGTTTCATTGGAGTGGGTTATTTCATTCTTGCATCCTTACATGCATGCACTGTATCAGTAAGAAAAACACATAATTATATATATATACTATAATAGAGTTACAATCTTAACTAAAACAAAACATATGTTGCAGAGTTTTATTGACATAGTTTATCTAACATGATTCAAAATGATTAAAACAAAACGTTAAAAAAAAAAAAAAACACCCAACAAAAAACTTTTGTTTTAATTTCAGTACATTTTAAAATATAAATCTATAAGTTTAAAGTCTCTTATTTACCATCCTCTCCCCTCTCGGCCTTCCATTCAGCAGAACCGCTGATACGCCCCTTGTTCGCGGTCTCTGTTAAGGATAGTTCTTTCATACGTTCTTCCGCTTTGGTCGTAGAAGTTGGGTCCAGTTCAATACGTTCTAAATCATCTCGACAAAACAATTTGTACTGTTCGTCATCACTCAGTCCTGTTCTTACCTTTTTCGTTAGCGTTTGACACACAAACTGTAAATCGTCTTCTTTGATAAGATCTCTAGGTAACGGGTTTTGCAAGACATAACGCTTGCTCACGTCAGTAACATCGTAACGACCGAATGCTATACAATAACTCATTTTTTTATTCCAACTTATGGAGTAGATGTATGGTTGATCAAAGGATTGCTCACATGAATCGACGTGAACCCACCGTTTCAAGTATGGAGAGTAGTACTCACACCATACGTGATCTTCACGGTTCCATATATAACGTGTCTCCAGCCCAAATGACTTCAGAATCAAGGTGAATAGGTCCGCCCATTCACCACAACGACCCGTTCGAGTTTCCAACAGTTTCAAGGAGTCTCCATACCTTGGAAACCTAATATCAGAACCACATTTATTACACTTGTAAACTTCCACTACCCCACAACTATATTTCGCCTCCTCCCAATTGGGTCTTGTTGTCCCCACCCCCGATATATCATCCCCAGAAGCTCCACAACTTTTACAATCCGGCTTGTTACACCAGGAGAAGAAGTCCTGCTTGAAGTAACGCAGTAACTCCTTGACTAAATTGTCAGAATACTCGTCCTCGGACTCCAGTGGCATCTTATCTACATTAGCGTAAATCTTGTCGAGATCCAAAGTCTCCAAAACCTTAGAATGCCAGTCTGCATTCTCATATATCACACACTTATCGCTCAGTTTAGTTAAGGTCTGGACAAAATGGTTTTCCTGCAACAGTTTGTTATACCTCTCGGCCTGCACAGGCTGTTTGAACAAGTTCACGACGTATTCCTTGTATCTCTTCAAAAACATCTCAGCAGCAACTTCATAGGGACTAGACATGCTTGTAATTAAACTCGCTTCTATTAAAAATAATACTTTCTACAAGAGATTCAACTAAATGTATTAAAACGCTACGTAAGCTTTTTTGAAATGGTCCCCTTAAACCTTCCCTTTCCTTTTTTTTTTTTCATTTAAAATTTAAATTTTAAGAATTTCAAGATGATCAACGTTCGGATAAAAAAATTGAATTAAAAATTTGTGAGAATCTTTAAAAGAATTTCATGAATTTTTACTAATGGAAACACACACAAGACAGTATTGCGTGTTGTGCATTTCTAGACGGTACATCTACTATAGATGAATCAGAAGCAGGCGGGTCTTGCTGTGCTGGCTTTCACGTATGGTGTGGTGTTTCTGGCGCTGTCCAGTTTCTGGCTAATTCGTACGTACTATCCATCGGCGACCTACTACTGGCAATGGGCATGGCTATTACCTGCATCGTTGTGGTCATGGTGTGTTAAGTCCTGGTGTGACGCTGAAATGTTCGGAAGCTCGAAACAGGACGATGTAATCACACGGTGATGTAACTGGTAGTTATTCTTTTTTTATATTTATTTTTTTTATATAATTACATGCATAAGTTCATAAATAGTTATTTACAAGTAGTAATTTCATGTCATTTCAATAACGTAACTTTTTTGTTTACCAATTCTGAGGAGAAGTACACGGTTGTCAACTAGATACTTTTCGTAGTTGTCGATATCTTCAGTAACTTTAATCTTCGATGGATGCAAATAGATACTGCCTTGCTGCAGTTTTCTTCTGGTTTCTGATTTGGAACAACCTGCTAGTCGCGTTACCAAGGATATTAATGGTTCATTTCTCGAAGAAGTTTGTAGGATACCCGCACCTTTGAACAGATCTACTAGTTGCTCTCCACTTAAATGCTTTTCCTTGTCTGCCATTGTGCCAAATACAATGTTTGATACCATTTCCGCCTTTTCACCTTCACCGAGCCCATATAGGAAATCAGTTATCTCTCTCGCAAGGATTTTCTGTCCATTTCTCAGGTGTGGGGACTTCATGTGTTCCTCAGTAATGGCCTCAATCTCTTCAATCGGCAAAAACGTGAATGTCTTTAGAAATCTGGGTACATCGGCGTCCATTGTGTTGAAGAAAAACTGGAATATATCATAAGATGTACTAATAGATGGGTCAATAAATACAGCATTGCCAGCACTCTTACCAAACTTCTCACCAGAAGCAGTTTGCAGTAGAGGTACAGTGATACCGTGTGCTTGCTGTTTCCTGGAAGAAAGTCTGCTTATCAGATCAATACCAGCGGTAATATTCCCCCATTGGTCGTTACCACCAACTTGAATGCTTACCCCATACGTCTTGTTCAGATGGTAGAAATCGTACGCCTGCAATATCTGATAGGTAAATTCATTGAAACCAAGACTACTCTGGGAATTCAGTCTAGCGGTCACGGAGTCTCTCGCAAGCATTGATTGGATTCTAATATGTCTACCATACTGTGCCAAAAAGTCTAACATCTTCACGTCCTTCCACCAAGTATAATTGTTTGTATGAATATGAACACCCGGTTGTTCGTTGTTCTTGCTTTCATCAACTCTGTTCCTAGCTTGATAGTACTTCAATCCATTTTGGAAAAACCGCTCGAGCTGCCCTGATATACTGCTCACATTATCGAGCCGTGTCTCATCTGCCATACCCGTACGTTCTGTGGTCCTCCCGCTCGGATCACCCACTTTCCCCGTGGCCCCGCCTACAATAGTCACCACATCATGCCCTCTAACGTAAAAATGTAACAGAACCATAAGCGGCACCAAGTTCCCCAAATGTATAGACTTCGCCGTCGGGTCTACACCACAATATAACTTCACCTTCTCACCAGAGACCAACTTCGTTGCCAGCTGTGACTCAGGTTCCGATACCTGCGATACCAACCCACGACTCCTCAACTCCCGCAAAACATTGACATTGTACCATCGCCTGCCCAGCACCCTCTTAAACAGCATACCGTCAACGAACTTGTATTATCAATTGTTAATATATCCTAATAGATTAACGTCTATTCGAGTTTTTAAACTCAAATATCATAGGTCAGAAAATGGTAGGCCCTGGAAATTTAAATCAAAAAAAAAAAATTATATTTTTTTTCCAACCCTTAAAAAAGAGAAAACCGACGATTTGTGAGTTAATAGAAAGCAAGAAGGTAACGTCATTCAGATATTCTTTATTACATTGGACAAGGTGAAACCGATACTTAATAGAAGGGAGTTTGCAGCCTTGCTTGTTTTTTTTAAAACCAACTCAAGAATCAATTACATAATAAAGATAATACCATGCCTCCTATGCCTCAGAGCTACGCGCAACAGCAACCATCCAATTGGGACAAGTTCAAGATGGGTCTAATGATGGGTTCCACCGTTGGTGTGTGTACAGGTGTTCTATTTGGTGGTTTCACCATTATGACACAAGGTGCAGGTCCAGATGGTGTTATGAGAACGTTAGGTAAGTATATTGCGGGTTCTGCTGCTACGTTCGGGCTGTTTATGTCGATCGGTTCTATAATCAGAAGCGATGATGGAGAGTACCAGACTCTAAGACAGACGGAGATTTTACAAAGAAAGGCAAGATTTGAGGTTTGGAGGATACGTAACCAGTATGGCTTGACCAGAGAATGACCTTATTGTCTCTAAAAATACTATTTAAAAACAATGACATGGTGTTTGTTTTTTTTCTTCTTCTTAAACTCTCAATTAGCATATTCAAACCCCCTACATAAGTACTTGTATTTAAAATAAAAAAATAACAATAACAATAATAAAATAAATAAGAACTTAACATATTCCAGACGAGTTATAAATCTATTTTGCAAATCCAACTTTTCAAAATTCACAGGAAGATATAATTGGAAAGGCCAGGAAAAAAGAGGAAATAAGAAAGTGTGCTTGTTGTAACTTATCTGACAAACATAGAAAAACTGGAGAATCTAGAATAATAGTATTACGAAGTAAAAAAAAAAATGATGTTGAACAGAGTGTGTCGTAATGGCACCTTGTTGAGGGCCAGTCGGTCTTCGGTTATAAGACTAGCAAGCACGGTGCCACCGAAGATTAAGACTCTGGAGGATTTGGCAGGCTTAGATTCCTTAGAAGGAGTTGACCCAGAGCTAATCAAAAGATTGATAAATGAAAAGACCCAGGAGTTTAACACTCAGGATGAGTTGAAGCTGCTGAAGGACATGGCAAAGGAACAAGAAAGGCTTAATGAAGTGCCATTGAAACGGTTTACAAGGCCTCTATGGATGTTTATACTGATGGCATCCACATTCTATCTAGGAGCACATCTAGTATGGTGGAAGCTTGAATACGAGGAAAGAGAAAAAGAATACAAGGGGAAGGTGGAATCCTTGGAAAAAGCCTTGAGTGAGGTCCTAGAACCGTCTCCTTCAACAGTCAATAGCAACAACAAAAAATCCCCATGGTATAAGTTCTGGTAACCAATATCAATGTTTATACTTGTATATATATAAAAAAATAATAATAGTATGATCTCAGACAAATGTAAAAAAACAACAACAACAACAAAAGAAACTATTCATTAATAACTATTTAAACTGACTTGTCTTGTTCAAAACACAGAGACCACGTTTTGATGGTAATGTATAAGTCTTGAACGATCCGTCATCACTAGCTATATACAGTTTATTGTTGAACTCCTCAGGAAACCCAGCTATACAATGGATAATCTTATCCATATTCACATGGGCATAGTCCCTATGTAAATTTTGATTCGGTATACGAGACTTGATGTTCTTGGATAAAAAGTTCTTAAGTTGCCCATGAGGAATCTTACTTTTAAGTGCATCTAAACTGCTACCGCTGTCGCTCCCAGCTTCCAGCTCAATACTTTCAAGTAATGCACTGTCATCATCCATCTTAAATACATGAACTGTATCGCTATTACCCACACAGACAAGATATGAGCTATCCTTATTGAACAGTAATTGGTGGAGATGGCTAGGTCTAGTACCTCTTCTGAATTCTTTGTACAAGGAAGGACCAGCGGCAAAATCATGATCTACACCAGTTTTATTGATCCTCACAATAGTACCCTTTTCAGATGCCGTAGCCAATAGTTTACCATCATAACTAATATGCATACATATGACATTTCCTTTATGGACCGCATTCAAATAGTTCAACGGCTTCAAATTCAGGGCATCATACACAACAATATCATTTAACATATAGTTATTACCTTTATGGTTATTAACCGAGTATGTGCTATAACACAATATGCTTTTATCCTCACCAGATAGTGTAATCTGAGACCTAACTTTATGGGTTCCACCCAATGTGTATGCCCTCTGTCTTCCCTCTACTCCGTTTCTGCCATTTACATTACCACTACCGTTCCCATTATTATTTCCATTACCGTTGCCGTTACTGTTAACATTATTTAAACTCTCATTAATCATTGTGGAGGCTCTCTCACCAACTTTAACGTTACTCTGACTTCTTCCACTATTAAACTCCTCCCACAAATCCAATGTCTCTATAAGTTTCATACAGGATATATCATAGATAAAAATTTGGTCGTTATCCAGCAAGACACATATTCTTTTCCTATTCATCACAACATCAATGATATCAGCTGGGTGTGATAATTCACATATGACTGACTTCTTCTTTGTATTGACTATCTTAAGCTTTCTTCTTTCATTCAAGTTTTCACTACTAACAACGGCTATTAAGCTTGTTGCAAACAACATTTCTACTATGACCGCACTATCCCCTGAGGATCCAGCCCCCAAACTATCATATTCTACAGCATCTGAACTATCATTGCTTCCTTCTCGCAGATTAAACTCAAAGACTTTACCGAATGGATCACAATTATAGACTGCTAGCTCCTTTGAAGAGTTACTAACAACGCAGCTACTGGCATCCTGGTTGAACCTGAGAACATTCATTATAATAAGTCTATTAACTGGTCACAATCACTTCTCTTCAGTTCTAAAAAAAATGGAAAAAAAAGGTTTAAGCTGTATATCTGCTATTGTTTTTAGCATTCATGTATGCTTCTGTACCTTTTTGAATCCAGTTTCCCCTAAGAGATTCTCGCTGATAGTGATAACCCATATGACCGATGTACACAAGTGATATAACGAAAACACCAATAGGAAATAGTAATCGTATTATCAATGTAGTAACTAGATGATATATATGTATGATGCAGTATTATATATACGATATATATATGCAGTAGAAATTAGCTTAGTAATCCAGCTCAACCGTTGTTTGTTTCTTTGGAGCTGTAATGGATCCGTCATCCATACCATGGGCATTGTTTGATTTATCTTTACCCTTGGACTTCACTTCCTTCTCATCCTCTACATCATCCACAGGAATACCCCATTCTTCAATTTCAAACTTCTTCCTACCATTCTTGAAAGCAAGTTCTGATTTCATCACATGCATTTCTCCACGTTCACTGAATACAGGAAGCTTCATAACATGTAGGAGACCATGTTGAACTTTTCCAGGCTGAGCCTTATAGACTCTCTCTAAAAATTGCATCATCTCCTGGCCAAATGGTTCCAAAGAAAGTACAGAATCAAACAGGTTTTCTACATTGCTTAATAAGAACGGTTCAACGATATCACTTGAAAGTGTACCCATTAGAATGCAGCGACTCCCAAATTTCTTTAAAAGACTCTGTAGACCGTGTAACAATAGAAGAATCTCCGATAATTGGAACATTCGAGGTGGATACATGGCTGGATGTAAGATAGAGGGAATTATAATTCTTATTAGTTTGTTATCATGCATTTCAATGACCTTCTCTACTTGATTGAGCACCGAGTGTGCTGGTTGCGTAGGATTCACAAAAGTTAACTCACTACTTGTTGGTGCAGGTAGCAACCTAGACGTTATATCGAACTGATGGTTGTAGTCTTTATACTCCGATGATGCAGTCCCATTTGCTTCATTACCAACCCCTCTTTGCTCATCAACGTATTTGTACTTCCATGCAATCTTAAGATCCTTATAACGATGAGGTCTCTCATTCTGCTGCTGCTCACTCAGATTCTGCACGGATATCTTACTCTGCTCCTCCGATATCTTCGACTTCTTCACCTCTTTCTTTGAACCCTTGTATATACCTGGCATCTCTTTACCCAGCGATTGATTCAAACTTAAGACAATCAAATGTGTATTACCACGACGTGTCTTATCATCATCAAGTCGGTTATGTATAATGCCTTGCGCACACATAAGCTTAACCAGAATACTATTGAATTCGGTAGAACCTTGTTCCTTGATCAGCAACGATGTACCAATGGGTAAACCCATATGGCCTAACACTTTATCCAGATCACTACAACCAGTCGACGTGGTGGGTTGAGAGCTTGCAGGAGAGGGTCTCACACCGGGATGATATGAGCCGAGGTCTTCCTTTTTAACATCATCGTTAATCTCTAGATCGGTCAGTTTTTCAGCTACTGGAGTCACAGGAACTCTGGAACCCATACCAATAGCACCAGGCCCTCTTGAAACAGGTCCTCTACCATTAACTACAGGCACTCTACCACCACCAACAGGCACTCTACCTGAAACAATCGGATTCCTCCCAGGAACAGCATTATTAGTCAGCGGAGCTCCTCTAGCACCGTTCAAAACCTCTCCTCTCTTTCTAAAAGACATATTTTAATTCGTTAAATTCTAGTTTGCTTTTGATATACTGCCTTAACCACCAATATCAGAGTGTAAAATGTCAGAAGAAACGTTTAGAAACTTCAATAAAACCCAATTAATAATCAAAATAGCCAAAAACGGAGATGGATGGGCATCGCGGGGCATCGCCTGTAATTTTTTTTTTTTCACTTTATCAGTTGAAAAAACATGTGACCCGCAAGGGATCATACTGAATATATAATATAAGGTACCTTGACTCAGAGGCTAAGGCCTAGGCCAACAACCATAGCTTAAGTCAAAATACGCACAAAGTGAGTTTGATACAGCTCAATCCAGCATTTAGAAGCTATAACTCTGTTATTTTTTTGAAGGATAACACAAAAAATGTTTAGGTTACCAGTACGAAGAATACGAGTGCAGGGGTTGAAGCACCTATCATCGTTAGATCCCAAAAGACGTAGAAGGTTAGGGTATGGCTCTATGGCAGCGCTATCAATATTGGTTCCTTATACTGCATATGCTGTTTTTGTCACTGTCTCTGCTTATTCTGAAATCGACACTAGAGGGGAATTGAGTGATGTTGTTGAAAAGGATAAAGGTGTCAACTATCAGGGCACTTTAATAAAATACTCTCCATTGAAGGTTCTTGGCAGATACGAGAACCCCTTTTCTGAATATAGAATTCAAACCATCTATGAATTCTTCATTAATAGAGTTGTTGAGCTGTTCCAAAGGAATCGAGGTGGTATACCTGCCGAAAGGGCTCACATGAGAGTACTAATGCCTGTACATGAACCAACATGGAGCGGAGAGGAAAGTAATCAAGAAAATATAGAGACTAATGAGTTGAAATTTAGAGTGTTGGAGGAACATGCAGAACTTAATACACCATCTAATGAACATAAAGAAGAAATACCTCTATATAACACCTGGCTGGGCCAATCATGCAACTTTGTGTATTACAATGGATTGAAAATTTTAACTGACCCATTATTTTCAGACTACTTGATTCATAAGGACTACGGCCCAAAGAGGATTACAGATATGCCTGCCGAAATCGAACAAGTTCCCAAACCAGATGTCATCATGGTATCTCATAACCATCCAGATCATCTAGATTACGAAAGTATACAGCAATGGAAAGGCAGTGATGTTTTATGGATAGTACCTAAAGGTATGAAATCATTCATGGAAAAAAATTTGATCAAGAATTTTATCGAGCTTTCTTGGTGGGAAACCTGTGAACTACAAAAAGGCGATGAAAGCTACCAAATAGCTTGCACCCCTGCAATGCATTGGTCAGGTAGATCTGTTTTAGATACTAATGAATCATTATGGTGCTCTTTTCTACTTCGACATAACAACAAACCTATATTATTCCATGCCGGTGATACTGGGTATGTCAATGACTTATATGTTAGAATTAAAGAGAGATTCGGAGAAGGATGTAAATTGGCTCTGTTACCATGCGGTCAATACTGTCCAGAATGGCACCAAAAACCAAGACATATCAACCCAAGAGAAGTCATTAAAATTATGAAAGATATGGAGGTCAAGAACGTACTCGGTGTGCACTGGGGAACCTTTGTATTGAGTGGGGAGTACTTTCTAGAACCTAAGGAAAGATTGGAGATGCTAGCTGCATTTGAAGGTATCGAAGAAAGCTGCTATTGTCCGGAACTTGGTAAAACAAACAAATTTGAATAAATTAATCACTTGTATATATAATAGAAAGGGTGAAGACAAAAATTCAACAATCATTTTCCCTAATAGAAATGTGAATTTAATTATTAATACTGTATATATAATCATTAACTAAAACAGATGTTAGTGCAGCATTATTGCTGTAAAAACAAAAGAACGATAGATATAACATTCATAAAATCATTTACGGTAATTACCAAATTTATACCTGCGAATATATATAAGAGACTATTTACACTAATTTTTTCTATTTACAGTTCAACTTTTTTTGGAAAGGTATTCAATATTGTAGGTATTCAACACATCCTGAGCTATAGAGCTGGGACTTTGGACAACTAAATCCGAACCTGTAATACTCTTGGGGAAAGATATAACATCTCTTATGCTTTCTGTTCCACATAACATGGCACACATTCTATCAAACCCAATTGCGAAACCAGCATGCGGTGGAGTTCCCATTTCAAAGGCGGCTAGCAAGTGTCCAAATAATTTTTCGTAATTTGAAATCTTAAGGACTTTTTCGAATATATATTTCTGTAATTCAGGGTCGTGAACTCTTTGAGATCCACCTCCCAATTCGACACCATTCATGACTAAATCATAATGTTTACCTAGACATTTCGATGGATCCTTAGACAACATTTCATAATCCTCCAAACGGACCATAGTAAATGGATGATGAGTAGAAACTAGACAGTCCTTTTCGTAGACAGGGTACATCAACTTATCCTTTCCATTTGGGGGATCTAGTTCTTGTGGAGAAAACAATGGGAAGTTGGTTACCCAAACGGATACATCATTGTCGGTTTCACGGTACAATTTCTTACCCAAATCATTTTGTAATACTAGCTGCCTCAATCTACCTAGTGGTGTTGGATTTTCAAACAGTTTGGAGTCTAACTCTCTAGTACTACCACATATTATGTCACCAACTTCCAATTTTAGAGCCTTATTTAACATATGTGGGTTTTCAAAGTTGGTAATTGGCATGAATTTCTCAAACCAGTTTTCAGTGTCCTCAGTTTTTGTAATTGGCACAACAGTTGGGACACGGTAATTATAATTATCTGGATTAGATAAGAAGCCCCATTTATTGTCAATTTCTTCTTGATTCTTAAAAGCATTTTTAAGGATAAGAACTTCAAAAATAGGGAACTGAGGGTTGATATTGCTATGTGAGCCCAGCTGAGTCATATCGATGATCTTCAAATTAGGAGCACGCAGATCTGGTTTATCAATACCGTATTGTGTCATTGCCTGTTTGTAACTCATCCTGTACAATGGATTATTCTCGGTATTCACCAATTTCCCATTTTTGTCTAGAGTTAACAAGCCATCCTTAGCGTTAGCCGAGAATTGAGGCCATACACTCACAATACACTTCTCAATAACACCCATGACTTCTTTATCAGTAGCAAATGACATCTCCATATCGAGCTGAGTAAACTCCGGTTGCCTGTCAGCTCTCAGATCTTCATCACGGTAACATCTTGCAAATTGAAAGTACTTGGGTACACCACTAGCCATCAGCAACTGTTTATATTGCTGAGGACTCTGTGTCAGAGCATAAAATGTCGGGACAACTTTTTCTTGCGTGGTGGTCTTGGATTTGATCCTTGTAGGCACTAGAAACTCCCTAGCACCCTCTGGTGTAGCTTTAAACAAAGTTGGCGTCTCTATCTCTTTGAACCCCTCCTTGTCCAGTATCCCACGCAACACCTTTGACACCTGATACCTTTTGTCCAGGTATTGCTGGTATATTGCGGCCCTCAATTGCAAGTACCGGTACTCAGGAGGGAACAATGTAGGTGACTTGTCTCGCAGCTCTTTCAGTTCAGAGGGCTTCTTGTTAGCCTGGTTCAGCACTTTAATCTTGGTAAGAACCATCTCCACCACACCACCACTATTACCACCATCTTCCTGGTCCTTATTCTTGCCACGTTTCCATTGCAATGTCCCGGATACCTGTACCACATCCTCCACGTTACAATCTCTTAGAGTATCCAAGGAATTATCAACAAGCTGCACCATATCCCCATTGGCATCCCTCAACGAGCCAAACACAAGACCCTTCCCGATCCTCTTGGGTTTAGAGTCCACCCACCCATTGATCACCACCTCCTTGACACCAGCAGATGAACTCAATAGCTCCCTTAACTTATTAACATTCACCACACGAGCACCTGTCTCAAACACAAACTTCTCCCCAACTTTCCCCTTATGAGGCAGCACACTATAGAATCGTCTGAACATAGTTAAATTTGTCAATACGAACTTTGGAAAAGGAGTGAAAGCTGAAGTGGTGAAATGCAAATATCAATGATTCATATTGAATAGAAATTTGTTCCTGATTTAAAGAAAAGAGTATGGGAAACGAAAACCCTAAAAAGATGGGAAAACCCTAACAACCCTAAAAAAACAACCCTTCTCACACCATAAAACCGGGTAATAATAGTTACCCTCTTTTACCCTTATTACCCTCTCTCTCCTCCTCCCCACACACAAAAAAAGAAAACAAGCACAGCACAGAGACGCAGAGAGAGAGAGAGATTGTACCAATCCCCCCCCTGCCTCCCATAAGGGGGGGGGGGGCACCAAGAAACATCTCTCGCTCTACGGAAGTTTCTGTGTAAAAAACAAAAAAAAATTTTTTTTCTGTCTGTTCTCTCTCACTCTGTGTGTGTGTGTGTGTGTGTGTATAATAGAACAAGAGAGATATACACTAACTTTTGTTACTACTACTACTGTGATACTACTGTGATACTACTACTACTACTACTACTGTGATATTTATGATATAGATACAAGACAAACAATATATTGCGATGGCTGTACCTCTCTCTATATCTCTCTGTTTGAATTTGTATCTTTGTCGTTGTATCACTGTGTGTTTGTATCTCTCTGTGTGCTTGTATCTCTCTGTGTGCTTGTATCTCTCTCTGTTCCACTCTCTCTTTGCTAAAATCACAAAAGGAAAACCCGGAAAAAGGAAAGAAAAACCATCTTTTCTGGTAATACACAAATCTTTCTTAGCTTTGTTCTAATTTTTTTTCAATTTTGCATTGCAATAAAGGAAACAGATATTATCTATACAACATTATACTAATACTATTCTTTTGAAAATTTACTCTCTCTTTCTCTCTCTTATAACAATCATTCAAAAGAAATCAAACAAATAAAAAAAGCATCTATTCATATCTTACTATTTTATCCGCTGATAATATTATTAAACAAAAAAACATACAAATATGTCATACAATAATCTGGAATTTCTTTCATCTAACTTACGTTCTATGGATTTGAATCAACAGCATCCGATGTTGAATAGAACTTCGTCTCTATTGGAAAATATGGGTATTCAGAGATCCGGTTCGCCGTTCTTGGCTAGGTCTCAGTCCAATATTAGTGTCTTTCAGGATTTACCTACTCCAAACGGCGGCAATAACAATACTACTACTACTACTACTAATAATAATAGTAATAATAACAATAATAGTAATAATGTCAATGGTATTGGAGACCAGAGTATGTTGATGAGTACTACGGCTAGTGCCGGTACCAGTGTCGCCAGTGGGATTGATAACCGGTCGATGGATAGTGGTGGGGACTGGTTTAGCCAGTTGCCCAAACAGTCTGTGTTACACCAGCCGTTGAATCAGAGACAACAGCAGCAAGTGCCAGTACAACAACAGATGGGGTCAAGTATATTTAATCCGCAGGTGATGTCTCAGCAGAGTTCTCCCGGGTTCCCACAGATTCCAGTGGGGAGTAGTGGTATGCCAATGATGCCGCCGGGTGTTCATCCACAAGATGGTGGTGGTGGTGGTGCTATGCCTCCACAGTTTATTATTACTGAGTCTCAGTGGAAGTATGTGGACTCTCTGGGGCAAATGCAAGGCCCGTTCAGTACCAAGGATATGTCTCAATGGTATCATATGGGATATTTCACCCCTGCACTAGATATCTGTAGAGTGGCTAACACTCCTGAACCGTTTGGTATTAACGATAAGTTGATGAAGCTGTCTGAGTTGATTGAAAAGGTCCGTAACGTGCAAGAACCATTTCACACTTTTGATTTCCTCACTACTCAGGCCAACAACGGACCCAAACCACCTGGTTTAAACACTTCTACCGGTGGATTTAACCCACTGTTGGATCCTGCAGGGAATATTCCAAGACAGGCTGTGAACATGACTCAACCGTTACCACAACAAATGCAACAGCCTCAACAGCCTTTACAACCACAGGCCCAACCACAGATGCAACAACAATCACCGATGCAACCTAACATCATGACTAGTGCGATGGCTGGGAATATTCCATCATCTTTTGCAAATGCCGTCACTGTTCAAGAACATGCTTACGAACCAAACGCATTAAAGAGGATCGAGAGTCCTGATTACACATATGATCAACTTTTGAACTTGAAGTCATACAAAAAGGGCAACGAATACTTCTACCGTGAAACTACCATTAGAGTTCCAGTTCACAGACCTTTAGTGAAGAAACTGGACCGTGGCGAGAATGTGGTTGTGTCCAATGCACCAGCAATCTTGCCTATTACCTATGATATGGCCGAGATAGAAGAGTTGGAGCGTGTCGCAAAGATTGAACAAAAAAAGAAAGCAGAAGAGGAAGCCAATGCTAGAGCTAAGGCCGAGTTAGAAGCTAAGAAGGTAGCTGAGGCTAAGAGTTTAGCTGAAGCACAAGCCAATGCTGAAAGAGAACTGAAGCAAAAGGAGGAAGAAATGAAGAAGAAGAAAGAGGATGAGAAAAAACAACAATTACAGAAACAAAAGGAGGAAGAACAAAAACGTATTGAAAAGGCAAATAAGATGGCATTGAAGTTATTACAGGAACAAGAATTAGAGAAGGAGGCTAAAAAGAAGAAAGAATCCAAATCTTCTAAGAAGCTCAAGAAACAATCCAATGAAAATAAAAACTCGGGTAGCAATTCTGAAAATGAAACATATGAACCAGAAACTTCACAACTAGAAGCTAATGCGGAACATGAAACTGAGACTGAAACCGAATCCAACCAAACCGGTACCCCAGTTATCAGCAAACCTGCACCATGGGCTAACAAGACTATCACACCAGTTGTTGAAGACTTACCATCCTTGAGTGAATTACAAAAATTGAAGACATCGAAGAAGAAGAAAAGTATCAATGATCCTGAAACACGGAACAATTTGTTGAAATTACACCAAGAAATTGTACAAGAGGAAAAATCTAAGGAACAGTTAAGTTCAGTTTTGAAATGGGCTAACAAGACGTCATCACCTTCCGCTGATGCATCTCCAATCATTGATTTGAAGGAACAAGTTAAAGGCAGCAAGAAAACTAAGAAGACTAGTCCAGCAAGCGGCAATCAATTACCTTCTTTGAATAACGAATCTGGTATTGTGAATGATCCAAAACTTGTTGAAGAACAAAAGAAGATATGGGAGCAAATTCAAAAGTCTTCATCTACCAAGGGTAAAAAAACTGATATCACATCTAGTTTATTAGGTGGCGATAGTAACTCACTTCCTATCTCGAGTGGTGGTAGCTCTGCTGCTTCTAATCCGTGGAAAACTGTTGCAACATCCACTGCCAACACAGCAGTCGCTGCAAGCAAACCTACTGTGGTTGCTACATCTGCTGCTTCTCCTCCAATTGTTCAAAGTAAGGTGCAAGACAAGCGTTCCACAGCAACCTCCGCAAGTAGCAAAACCACTGCCACTAAACAAATCGGTTCCTCTACTGTCAACCCATTATTAAAATCGAAACAACCTGTCAACCTATATCCAGGTAACTCCTCTATATCGATTAGACAAGAATTCATTAAATGGTGCAAGAGTCAAATGAAATTGAAGGACGGTGTCAATTTCAGGGATGTGCTCGAAGTGCTACTAAGTCTTCCACCAGGAATGGACGCCAAGGAAATTATAGCCGACACAATTTACTCATACAGTGCCACTATGGATGGTCGTAGATTTGCAGCAGAGTTCATCACTAAGAGAATCGATTGTGAGAAGAAGATCAATGACCCATTGAACTGGAGCGAAGTCCTGGCACTGCCAGAAGGCGACGATGACGACTGGGAATTCCAAGTTGTTAGCAAGAAAAAGACAAGAAGACATTGATAGTTACTGCTTGAAATCATAATTTCCAAAAAAGTTAAAGAAATAAAGTAACACGAAATCAATCATACCCTCATTTATCATATCATTGCAGGTGTAAATCACCATATACAAATTTCTCAGGGCTTCTGGAAGGATCCTGAAAAAAAAAAAAATTAAAAAGAGCTTCTCGAAGCGAAAAAAAGGGAAGGGTCACAGAAAAACCCGCAGCAAACTTTTTTTGTACGGGATGCCTATGAATAGAAGGAGTCTCCCCCCCCCATCCCTATTCGATGGTTTTGGTATAATAGTAAGGAGTGACTGGAAAAAGGGTACCTATAAACCAATCAACAAGATATTTCTAGTATTTATGAATTATATAAGTATGGTTCTTTTTTTCTCTCTTTTCTTGTTTGATCTGGAAGCAATAACTGTCCAAGGTATTAACTGTAAGAATCAAGGAAAAAAAAAATTAATTATTTAGGCGAAGCTAGGTTTCAATAATAAAGATGAGTGTACCATTTGGTCTTGACCTGGGTAATAACAGTTCGGTGTTGGCCGTAGTGCAGAATAACGGTATTGATATTGTTGTTAATGAAGTGTCCAATAGATCTACGCCATCTGTGGTTGGTTTTGGGCCCAAGAATAGGTATGTAGGAGAGGCCGGTAAGAGCAAACAGATATCGAATGTTAAGAATACAGTTGATAATTTGAAACGTATTATTGGGTTGAACTTCAGTGACCCAGAGTTTCAAGAAGAGGAGTTGAAATATTTCAGCTCGAAGTTAGTTCCTCTAGATGATCATAAGATAGGTGCCGAAGTAGATTTCGGTGGACAGAAACATGTATTCACTGCTACACAATTGGCAGCAATGTTTATCGACAAAGTTAAACACACAGTTGAGAACGAAACAAAGGCACAGATCAAAGATGTTTGTATAGCCGTTCCAACTTGGTTTACAGAGGAGCAACGTTACAATGTTGCTGATGCAGCACGTATTGCTGGTTTGAACCCTGTAAATATTGTCAATGATATCACTGCTGCAGGAATCACCTATGGTGTATTCAAATCAGATTTACCTGAACCAAACGAGAAGCCTCGTATAGTTGCTTTTGTTGATATAGGCCATTCCAGTTACACAACTTCAATAGCTGCGATAAATAACGGTCACTTGAAAGTATTGGGTATTGCCTACGACAAGCAATTTGGTGGAAGAAATATCGACAGGGCTTTAACAGAACACTTTGCTGATGAATTTAAATCCAAATATAATATTGATATCAGATCCAATGACAAGGCATATAACCGTGTTGTAGCAGCTTGTGAAAAGTTAAAAAAAGTTTTATCTGTAAATTCGGAAGCTCCATTGAATATTGAATCATTAATGGATGACATAGACGTGTCTTCTCAATTGAAAAGAGAAGAGCTAGAACAGCTAATAGAGCCAATGCTAAGAAGGACTTCGATACCGATTAAAGATGTTTTATCACAGTCTAGAGTGAAATTAGAAGATATTGACTTCGTAGAAATTATTGGTGGTTGTACGCGTGTACCTGCAATAAAGGATGTCATTAGTAAAACATTCGGTAAGCCACTTTCTTCAACTATCAACCAAGATGAAGCAATTGCAAAAGGTGCAGCTTTTATCTGCGCTGCATATTCACCAACTGTAAGAGTTAGGTCTTTCAAACTGGAAGGCGTACAGCCATTTTCGGTAGCCTTCAGTTGGGAAAGACAATGTCCTGATGAAAGTACTCAGGTTGAAGTCTTTCCTCGAGGAGCTCCTTTCCCAGCTTCTAAGTCGCTAAAATTGCAAAGGAACAAGGACTTCACTATTGAGGCTAAATACTCAAATAGAGATCAACTACCACGGAATGCCAATACATATATTGGTAGTTGGGATATCAAAGGATTGAAAGTCGGTAAGGATCTGGATTATGAAGAGGTAAAAGTTAAGATAAGAACCAGCACTTCTGGTTTCCATATGGTCGAGAAAGCTTATGTATTCGGAACCAAAACTGTTAAAGAAGAAGTAGGTAAAGATAAACACAACAAACCGATACTTCGTGAAGTTAAAAAACCTTATAAAAAGTACAACCTTGAAGTTATTCCACGTACATTTGCATTATCTGAGGAAGAACTCAACAAGTACATCGAAATCGAGAATGCCCTTGTTGCTCAAGATAGACTAATTGAAGATACAGAGCATAGTAAGAATGCATTAGAAGAATACATTTATTCTTTGAGATCAAAAATCGACAGCCGTTATTCCGAGGTCATTTCTGCTGATGAGAAATCAATATTAACTGATTTACTAGATCAAGCCGAGAATTGGCTATATGAAGACGGTGAAGATAGCACAAAAGCTGAATACAAAAATAGGCATAAAGAACTGAAGAAATATGGTAATGAACTGGAACGTAGAATAGGAGGTGACATTGAAGAAGAAAGTGATGCAGAAATGGAAGATTAAATTTTTCAAAATCAAGGTCCATTTTTGTTTCTTCTTCATTATATAATGATTTAATACCATATATTACAAAAAATGAAATTTGAAGCTCATAATGAATGACTTCTGTATAAGGTGATGCTGTTGTGTTATTAAATAAAATAAATATACATGATTGGCGATAAAGTGTATTACTGTAGGATTGAGAATATGCAAAGAATTTTGGACTGAATATTAAATTAAAAAAATGGGAGATATACTCATGCTGATTTCTTTGCTTTTCTTAACTTCCTAGTTCTTTCAAATTCAGCAAATGCTTTGATGTATACAGGAATGTCATCCCAACCGTCGTCCTCAGTCGGTTGCACAGAACTCTCTTTCTCATGCTCTCTCTTGGCCAAATTCCTCTTTTTAGCCTCTAAGACAGACTTTGGAAGTGGTTTATTCCTTTTTGGAAATAGACTTGCCACTGGTTTCTGTTTATGCTGAAGTTCATCAATTTCCATCTTTTTCACTTTCAAATTCTCTGGCACATTCTTCATCTCTAACTTATCAAGTGGTGGATCCCAGTCCTTCGGCCAAACTTCATTTGTGTCGTTTATCTTCTTTGCAGCCTCGAGCCTCTTCTGCTTCCAGTACCTCACATCATCATTATACATCTCCCAAACACAGTTCACACATCCAGACATGCAGCAGTTATCTGGTTGACCTGGCTTCTCCGGCACAGAAATTCCCGCAATCTTCTTAGTTCCTCCAGTTAAAATCCGGCTGGTAGATTTGGGTGGTTCACCTTTCAAACGTCCACCAAATATCCTTTGTATTCTCTCCTCTGGTGTTGCAGCAATACCTTGCGTGTTCCCTTCAAAAGTCATCAGTCTTGGTCCGCTCCCGGATATACTCCGAACGCCCCGCATCCTCACCACAGGCGATATTCTTGTTAGTCTAATCATTTTCAAAAAAGCAACTAAATCCTATTCTCCCGAAACAATATTGGTTCTCGAGCAAAGTCCTTTACTTCTGAAATGAGGACGTAAATCATAATATTCGAGTAATAAAAGAAGAGAACATTAATAGCCCATCCTGTTAACTTTTTCATATTCAATTTTATTATTTTAATTTTTTTTTTTATCGGACCCCAGACCGGATCCTCGGAGATAATCCTGTACGAGCACCATATATAAAACACGTTCAGTGTGATAAATATGACAGAGACCTCAATCTGCTTAATAGTGCTTGTCGTGCAAATATATCATTATTGGATTCACAAGTTTTTGTTACATCTCTCTATCATATAATCTAGTTCTTCTAGCTCCCTGTGAATCTTGTTTTTTGCGTTGTAGGGTTCATACATTGTCTTCAGCCTCTCGCACAGTCCAAGGCACTCTCTGTATTGTCTCTTGTAGTACATTCTATGGCATATGCCGCTAACCATCTGTCTATTATGTTTTATCGATAGATCATGGAAAAGCGAGTCGGCGGCAAATATTTGTTCCGGGTCAGCTGTGTACTTGTCCATCCACTTCTCTTCAGTAACCTGAGGCCCACACTCCTCCTCAAAGTACAACTTCAATTGTTCTTGATACTCCTCGTCAGTCTGCCCCTTTCTCACTTTGTTCTTCCCGTTAGACGTGCGAACCACGACTTCACCACTGGTGCCATCGAGCGCTATAGGCTTCGTGATGGCTTGGTCCTTGACACCATTCAGCTTGCTGAAGTCCCTGGTCAATTCAACCACCTCCATCTTGATTTGCTGTTTAACAGAGAAACACTATTCGTTTCAAACACAGAGAGAAAAGATTTGGATGGTTTTACCTTTTATTCTTAATGACATTTGGTTATTTTTTCCATCAAAAAGGCCCAAAAAAATTTTTTTTTAATTTTCAGAAAGTGAAAAAAAAAAAAAAAAAAAATAAAATTGCAAAAGTTAGCAATTACAAATCCTGAAAAGGGTAAAACCAAGAAGGGAAGGTATTGTTTTATTCGAGTGAAGAACACGGGATATATTAAGAGTCGGTGCCCAGGGAGTAGATAATACTGGTACTTGAATTTTTGTTGTTTCGGAAGAGGCAAGATTGACAAATACAATTGTGGCTGTGAATTGAAAATAAGGAAGGAAAGTACAGAACTTGAAATACCAAGTTTGAAAGACAACAAAGAGAAGAAATAAATAGAGAAACAGAAAAAATATGTCTAATATTGAGGCTAGTAAAGTGTATGAGATAATAGTGAATAATGTCATCAATGAAGTCAGGGAGGATTTTGAGAGTGCGGGTATAGATGAGCAGACTTTGCAGGATCTGAAACGGGTGTGGCAAGAGAAACTGACAGAGACGAAAGTGACACATTTCACATGGGATCCAGTACCAGAGACGGCTGTGATGAGTATACCAGAAGGTGGGAATGCTACGAGCGAGAATAGTAATGGTTTGCAACTACCGGGCGGAGTGACCGTATCGGCAGGTGAGAACACGAACAGTAATAGCAGTAGTTCGGGAGATGGGCTGGTGCTCCCCGGTGGTAACACTATGAATTCTCAGGAACCAAGTGGTTTGGAAAATGACAACGAAACCAACGATGCGATCAAGGAGGCCGAGGCAAGTGTAGATGGTGAGATTAAAGTCAAGGACGAGGTTAAGTTTGAGATGACGCTGGAAAACGCCGACGTCTCGGCCATCGAGAACTCAAAAAATAAAGAAATAAAAGAAGCTAAGAGAAGTGCCCTGTTGGATGCAGACGAGGTTGGTTCAGAGCTGGATGACTCAGACGATAACTATTTAATTTCCGAAGGTGAAGATGATGGCCCCGATGAGAACATCCTGCTATGTCTGTACGATAAAGTCACAAGAACCAAAGCTAGATGGAAGTGTACCTTGAAAGATGGTATTGCCACCGTTAACAGAAAGGATTATTCCTTCCAGAAGGCTCAGGTTGAAGCTGAATGGGTTTGATCTTTTTTTTTTTCTTTTCTTTTCTTCTAACAATAGAACAATTATAATATACCATAGGCATAAGGCAATAACAATAAAAAAAAAAAAATTGAAATCATCACTAAGAAATGAAATCAATAAAAACTAAAAAAAAATAACAAACAAAATATAACATCAACAAAAACAAAAATAAATCCTACTTATTCTCAAATGCAAATCTTCCTTTTTGGTTCAAAAAATACAAAAAAATTATAAAAAAACAAAAAAATGCTAACCGTCATTTAGTTTTCAAATTATCCTCTTACAAATAAACAATAACACTGCGGTTGTTTCTAAAATTTAATCTATTATAACTCTGTCTATTTACAGGTAATATAATATATAATAAATTGTAATATATATTTTTGTACGTTTTCATTATTATTAATGCTAAAATATACCCTAGCAAATGTTTAATGTGCCTAGTTTTCAAGTTTGGAGATTAATTATTACAGTTTTATGATCATTACTATTAACAGAGTTAAGGGAAAGTTTTGAAATTAATTAGCTCTGTAAATACCTTCACCACCTTTGATCAATATATCCTCCAGATTATCTAGAGTAATGATAGTTTGACGGACCATCATGTCGGCCACAGCACTACCAATATGTGGAAGCAAAGTGACATCCCATCTATGCAAAAATTTCTCGTTAATAACAGTTTCTTCATCTTTAAACACATCCATACCACAACTGTTGACCTTCCCCGAGTCTAAAGCCTTCAAGAGGGCATCTTCATCGATGCAAGATCCACGACCGACATTGACAATACGTACACCATCCTTACACATGGCTAAACTCTTCTCATTAATGATATCGTCCGTCTCAGGAGTACCTGGTAATGACAATACAATTATGTCAACATCCTGCCAAGTCTTTGAATCATCGAGAGAATCACAATAAGTGGCATCGTAACCCAATTGATCTCTGGAGATTGGACCAGAACGCTTATAGTACTTAATATCCATATCAAAGGAAAACTTCAGTTTTGAGCCAATGTTTTGACCAATTGAACCAAACCCGAGAATCAAAGCTGTCTTCCCCGTTGGTGAGTCAACTTTCTTGCCGGCAATGTTAAAATCCTTAGCCAAGTTCAAGAATCTCGACGAGGAGGAGTTACCATCAGTGTCCAGTTTCTTGGGGAACAGATGCCCATCGCGCATAATCTGGTCTTTGCTTGTACCACCAACGTACTTCTTACACTCGTCCACACTACCTGGTTCTACAAACCTGAAACAATACTCGTAGAACGAAGTCAGTCTGAAACAACTTACCACGAGGTGTATAGCCAGGTCCGTGACGTTGTCAACCGCATGAGGTCCGATGTTACACAGATATACACCGTGTTTCTCAAGTAATGCCTTACCGTCTATGAAATCGCACCCGACCCAAGGCACCGCGATACACTTCAAGCTCTTCGGATACTGTTCAACGTAAGGCGTAGGCCCGCCCAACACACGGAAGAACTCCTCGGTCACCCACAACGCTTCGAACTCATGGTCCCTCAAATACTCCGTAAACTCCTCACGCGTGCCCATCTTGTACTTGACAAACTCAACACACTCCGACAACTTCTCCCATTCCGGTATGTGTGAGGCAACCTCCCACGTCTGCTGGTAAGGAATCAATACTCTGGGTTTCATAACTTGTTATTGGCTGTATACACTGCGTTTTATATAAAAACAAAGGGAATATAAAAAAGAAACTGAGATCCCCAATTGAGTCACCCGTTCCTCTTTTTATATAAAATATGTGAAAGTTAAGACACCTCACTCCAACCCCCCCCCCACCCCATACATGTGCTGTTGGACGAGAATGTCTCGGGGTTTGACTCCCGAAATAAAAACAGCAACAGCAACAGCAACAACAGACGGCGTGTGTGTGTGTGTGTGTGTGTGTTGATGCCGTTTGCATCCCCCCCACTCATCGCGAAGGTTGAGAAACCCTAAAAAGAAGTGAAAACCCTATATATATGAGTAGGCTGTAATTACCCGGATACCGATAACTCGATTAGGAAACAGATAAGGACAAGAAGAGAATGAGAGAAAAAAATGTGTTGTGTAGATAAGCACACAAGAAGATAACGGGATAAAAAGGAAGAAGAGATAAACCGATAACCGAAAAAAAAAAAAAAACAAAATAAGAAAAAACTCGCAATTGTAACTGATAACGGAAGGTAGATCTCATATATATATATATATATTTTTTTTTTGTGTGTGTGTGTATGGGTGTTTTTCTGGGTTTAACGTTTATTTATTGTTATCATTTCCCAAAGAGAGCAAAATATAATTTTTCGCGGGGGTGTCCTTTAAAAGAATGATTTAAAGGATTTGAAATTTTAAGTGAAGGTACAAGAGAGAGAGAGAGAAAAAATAAGAGAAGAGAAGAAAAAAAAAATTTTTTTTCTCGCTAAGAAGGACAGGAAGAGCGGGGAGTGAGGGAGAGAGGGGAAAACATGGAATTGGAGTAAATCTAACAAAGAACAACAAACTCACACCCTTTCTCCAACAGATAGGAGAGAGAGAGAGCAAGAAAAAAGCGTAAAAAAAAAAAAAAAGATATATAAAGAAGGAAGATTCCTTTGTAAAAAATAATAAAACTTGGATATAGAAAAAAAAAAAAAGTATACTCATATATAAACACAAAAAACTTTTTTTTTATAAAAGAAATATCAAACAAAAACAACAAAAACAACTACAAAAAAAAAAAAAATGGATTGCGCACCACATTACAAATTTTACAAGGAGAAGCAACTTTCTCTTGTCTTGGCCCCATTTTCTGGTGGTCAAGGTAAACTAGGTGTTGAGAAGGGTCCTAAGTTTATGTTAAAGCATGGTTTACAACAAGATCTTGAAGGTCTTGGGTGGAAGACCGAAATCGAGAGGCCTCTTGATGAAGATGAGTATGTTAAAAAAGTGCAAGAAAATACTCAAGACCAATACGGTGTGATTAAGAGACCACAGCTTGTTGGTGAAGCCACACACTTGATCTACAACTCTGTCAAGAGCGTTCTTGACAACGACAGATTCCCTGTCACTCTGGGTGGTGACCACTCCATTGCCATTGGTACCGTCTCAGCTGTGCTGGACAAACACCCAAATGCCGGTTTGTTGTGGATCGATGCCCATGCTGATATCAACACTTTGGAGTGCACCACGTCCGGGAACTTGCACGGTTGCCCAGTTTCTTTCTTGCTTGGCTTGAACAAAGAGAAAGATGAAAAATTACAGTCTTTAGAATGGGTTCCTGGTAACTTGAAGCCAAACAAGATTGCCTACATTGGTCTAAGAGATGTCGATGAAGGTGAAAAGAAGATCTTGAAGGATCTGGGTATCGCCGCCTTCTCTATGTATCATGTCGACAAGTTCGGTATTAACAAGGTCATCGAAATGGCACTAGAGGCCGTCAGAGATCCTGAAGTTGAGAACACCCCTATTATTTGCTCTTACGATGTCGATGCCATTGACCCATTGTTTGTTCCAGCCACAGGTACCCCAGTTAGAGGTGGTTTGAGTTTGAGAGAGGGTTTGTTCCTTGTTGAAAGATTGGCCGAAACTGGTAACTTGGTCTCTTTAGATATTGTTGAGTGTAACCCAGACCTAGCTGTCCAGGATATTCATGTCTCTAACACAATTTCAGCTGGTTGTGCCATTGCTAGATGTGCTCTAGGTGAAACATTATTATAAGCTTTTAACCAAATCGGAAACAACAAAAAGCAAAAAAAAAATAATTAAGAAAAAAATAAAAAGAATGAGAAAAAGCAACAAACGAATTACGGTAGCATTTGCATCACATTTAAAGTTTTTCATTGAAATAGAATATCGAAAAAGATATGGCTGATCTAATGGACAGGCCATGTTATCTGAACAAATATGAAATGAAAACTACACTATATTTACATTGGAAGTTATATTTATTGGCTATTTTTTTGTTATAATTTGTTTTCTTCACACCTAGTGCTGAGATATCTAATAAGAGTCAGATT
Source organism: Nakaseomyces sp. UFMG-CM-Y6046 (assembly GCA_030571395.1). Classification (NCBI taxonomy): domain Eukaryota; kingdom Fungi; phylum Ascomycota; class Saccharomycetes; order Saccharomycetales; family Saccharomycetaceae; genus Nakaseomyces; species Nakaseomyces sp. UFMG-CM-Y6046. The sequence goes on along the minus strand of JAJLXT010000027.1, from coordinate 48,546 downwards.
AGCACGGTATTAGTCATTGTTACTAGTTTTCCTATCTATGTAAATCGTTTAACTCTTAATATGGAAATATTTATATTCAATCGTGTAAATTAAAGTAATATATGAAAAACAAAATCTAGATTACATATGATTGTTATTACCATTTTTGAGGTTCACGAGTTCATTGAGTTTCCTTTTTTTATTTTTTTTTTTTTAAGAATTAATAAAACTTACTTGCAAATAAATGTTTCCTTTCATTGAATCTTCGTTAAGCCACGACGGATAGCTAAAACACTATCCACAATCACAGCATCAACACCAGCATCAATTTCAATAGCTGCATTATTTGGATCGTTGTTTTCAACACCGTATGTCACACACACTAAACCATTTGTCTTAACAACTTTGGCAAGTCTTGGTGCTTTTACTATAGGCGCCGCAGCAGAGACTATACCTAGTAAATTCCAACTCTTTGCAAATTTGATTGCATTTTGTAAAGATATAGCTCTATAGTCCGCCATGGGTGTCGATCCAGATTCTGTCAAAAATAAAATAGGGAAGTTTGGTTGTTTCAAAGATAACATAACACATATATCAGGGTGAAATGAAGAAAATATAATGTCTCTACCGTTAAAATTATCATATACAACCTGCAACACAGTATCGACCCAGTGATTCATTTCTAATGCAATTTGACCAAGATCTTCAGCTTCAGCTTCATCCAACATTGGATATTTACATTCAATATTAAAACCAACATTCTGAGGAATCTTATTGAATAACTCCTTCAAGGTTACAAATGAAGATGCGATGGCATGTCCTCTAGAATTACCCTTGTAATTTTTGCTTTTATAGGCTTTAGTTAGCTTCATACGATCCTCCATCAATTGGGTACGAGATTCATAGTAAGGGACACCTTTAATTGTCTTGATATCATCCAAATCCCAATTCTTTCTTAAATTTTTGAATTCACTGTCATCAAGAGAATTTCTCCGGCCTCTAATAAGATCTTTCTTAGATCCGAAATTATTCAAATCTAAAAACTGTTCTAATGTTAGTTCATGCATTGGAATATCGACACCAGTTTCAGCAACTGAGAAATCGTGGTAAACAACCGGAATGTTATCTTTTGTCAATTGAACATCAAATTCCACATAAGAAGCACCTAGCGATGCTGCAGCAATAAAAGATTCGACTGTATTCTCACCTAACTGCAAAGATTTACTGGATTGAAAATTCTTCCCCAACCCCCTGTGACCAATGACCCTGGTAGAAACCAGTGATTTCCAGTAGGTGTCAGTGGCATAGACACCAATCTTTGGGTGAATAAATGGTGTCACAATAGTATATTCAAAAGTTATGGTACCTACCAGGTCCATAGTACCTTTTGCTTGAATTGGTATAGTAACATTGTCATTTAGTAATCTTCTATTAAAACCTGCAGCACTATTAGTTTTATTAAGTAAAGCTACAGCCCTTGCAATTAATCTGTCATTAATTTGACCTGAAATACTTTCTTGGGATTGTATGTCATTGTCTTTCCCACTGCTTACTGACCAAATAGCGGAATCGACAGAAAGGTTTCTTTCTGCTTTAGGCCGGATTAGGGAGCCCTCGTTTGTATCAAGAACAGCTGTACCATAGGTATGGACAATATCAAAATATACTGTGTGTACATTATTGGCTTTGAAAGGAATTTTGAAGTTAATTGACGCAAGAGTGTCATCCAAAGGAAGATCCAGCACAAAAGGAACAGCTCTTATATCATCTACACACGTAATCACTAATGATAATGCTGAGTCTAAATCAGATGAACTTAAAAGTTTTTTGAGATCCAACGAAATTGGTGGAGTAGTTATTCTCGTATCAGTCCCACCTAACGTAATTAGCAAAAGTGCCTCTTCCTCCTTCAAAAAACTATGACCAAAAGACTTGATTTTTCTCAATTTGGAATCATTCAAATTTGGAACAAAATTTTTGTCATCAGAACCATTGATATTTGGTGAATTACCATTATCTGTCTTTGACATATTTTGTGTTTTGGAGTCAGTGTTGAGTGAGTTATAAACTGGGTGGCTAATTTCTGGTCTATTGTTAATTGTCAACAAATTAGCTATTTCAAGATGACCACGTAATACAGCATGTTCCATAGGTGTCCAACCACCATCATCCAAAATATTATGATTTGCACCATTAGCGAGTAATAACTGAATAATATCTTGGTAACCTTCTGCTGCACAAATGAAAATTGGCGTCCAACCAAAAAGTTTTTCTCTTATTTCAGTATTTGCACCATTTAAAAGCAGGCAGGCCACAGCCTCAAAATTATTAGCATTAGCTGCTTGATATAGGGCTGTTTCTTTTGTTTGTTCATCTTGATAATCTATGTCAAATCTGCTTGAAGCTAACAAAATATTGATTAATGCAAATTTGTTAGATTCAATGGCCAGAAACAATAAAGTTGGAGATGTCAGAAGCAAGTTATTATTCATTGAATTTAGTAAGGCTTTCAAAGTTTCGGTATTTTTACCCAATATTGCTAGATGAATGGGTGTTAATCCCTCAGTATCACCCCAGTAATGAATTTCATCTAAAGATATATCATCTTTCCAATATTTCCAAGTTTTAAGCATATCAATAATACAAAGAGATATTGACGTAAACCCGTACTTTGCTGCATAATGTAGAGGAGTTCTGCCATAATTGTCCACCTGGTAAATACAAGGTTTCAAACGATCTGGTAACTTTTTGATGATATGCTTGAAGGGTTCTAAATATTCCGTATCAATATTGATTTTATCTACTTCTTCCTGCGTTGAATCTTGGTTCATATATGTTCTATAAATTAATTGAAGATCAGTAATTGCAGGCGTTTGTTCACTCGGTTTTGCAAATGAGGGCTGTGTTTTCAATATGAAAGGTTTGTCGTTAGTTTGATCCTCTACTATAATTTTTTTGCTTAATAAAATTATGAAATGATGGAAGAAATTCCTGTTGTTAATATCTGTAACATCACTAAATGATGGTATAACATCTAAGATTTGGTCGACACAATTATAGGCTTTCAAAATTGTACTTTTGTTTAGAATACTAATTAAAGATCTCGTTGGAACCGCAGTTATAGTTCCATATAAGGAAATCAGAACCTCGATCACCGCTTTGCCATCGTCTTTTTCTATGAAAGGTGTCACGTCACTAATTGATGATATTTTTAAGTTCTTAACCTCATTTTCGAGTTTGATCTTTGGAAGCCCAGGTGTATCAGATAATAATTCGTCTACACTAATACTATTCGGACCCATGATAGTAACTTTATTTGATAATTTATTCCATATGTCATTTATTACTGCGATATCTTTCGAGATAGGTCCTTCTTGTGCAAATGGTAAGGGATAAATTCTATTTTGTAAGTATATTTCCTGCTGGTTCAATCCAACGACTTTATCCAATTTTTTTAAAATCTTTATGAACGCTCTCTTGTTCAATTCACTATAGAGTTTCAAATTTTTAAACTGTAATTTCAATTCTGACAAAATATTATAGACCTCATTAATGTCATCCAGATGATGTGGTGTAGAAAATCTAGGTGGAATTAGTCTACTATCTATCGGAACTGGTGTCTTCTCATTCTCTTTTTTATCAATCAGATAACTGACCTCTTGAAATTGTGTTGAATAAAGTAGTTTCTCCAATCTTTTCTCATATTCAGCAAACTGTGAATTGTAGAATCTGTCTACTTTCTCTATATCTCTGTCAAGATGGAAAAAGAAAGAAACTAACAACTGCTGAACCTTTTCATTTTCAGTAAACGTTTTCCTGTCTGTTGTTATACCACTTTCTTCCTTCTTCCATTGTGGCACATCATTATTGCCGTCAGAAACTTCTAGTCGATGTAGATCATCCTGCACCTTATTTATCTCTTTTATAATTTTCTTCAATACTTTATAGTTGACATATAAATGTGACCATTCTGGAAGTCTTAATTTTAACAAGGTCTTACCAAATTTCATAGGAACTCAATTGAAAGATTTGCTTTCTTTTATTACAATTATTCTTACTTTATTTCGTTTTGTTTTTATTTTTTCAAATTTAAGGGTACCAACTGCTATGTTTAACGCCAAAATCCTGAAATCCTAATTCGTTATTGTTTCTTGTTTTTTCTTTTATCCAGTAATTGAAATAAGATACTTTTACTCAACCCAATTTAATACCATATAACCTTGAACTTAAAAAAAAGAGCTAATAAAACAGATAAGTAAATCTTGCTGGGCATCGGCAATTTATATCAAATTTCCTTCCGCCCCGGACTTAATTTCACATGCTCCCCCACGTGAACCCTTTTTTTTTTTTTTCTTGGAAAATTTCAACGCGATAGGACAATTTTGATTTCGTAACAGGTTATATAATGTATTGACGATATGTAATTATTTTATTAGTAGTTTGGACATAGTTGGTCTTTTACTATCAGGTTGTATAGTTCACGGATAGACAAGTTCATCAGTTTTCTTACTTCTAAACCAATCCATAAAGTCATTAGCTTGAAAGTGCCGATGTCCGACAAGAATTTACTATGTGTCTCTTTCATGAAATTAAAATCCCTTAGTAACGGAATAGAGCTGTACATAATTCAAGTATTTCTCTCTTTGATAACACCCATTTATTTTATGAACTAAGATTTTTTTTTTTTTTTTTTTTTGGGGGGGTAGGGAAAGGAAGAAACGAAAAAGAAATGAAGTTAGTAAATTATGATCAAAAAAGTAATGAATACAAGAAATTACAATAATTGCAAACTTTAACATTTTTTTCCTAGGATCATTGGTTTCCTGTATTTTTAGATATGCAAAGTGTAAAATAATACGAACCTTTCAAATAGATCTAAATCCGGGTCTAATTGTCTACCAATACCTTCCAATAACAAAATTGCAACAACCACTGAAACAAAATCACCTTCCATTCTAACATGGTGGGATCGCACCATTCTAAGCATCTGGTCCAGTAAATCACCAATGGATACATTTCCTAGTGTAAAAGTACGCTTTTTTACCGTGTCGACAAGTGCTTCTACCTTTAATGCGAACCCTTCTTTATCAATAGCTGTTTCAGGTGTCCTTGATCTCTCAATCATCAATTCACCGGCTTTATGGCCATCGAACAAAGCTAGAGCATTAAACAATGCTATGAAATTAACCCGGTTTTTATCATTTAGTTCAGTGACAAGTCCAGTGTCAATAAAACATATCTGAGGTGTATAGTTAGTCAATGCAGATTTCAAGTACGACATCATGTCGTCCTCTTTATTTCTAATTTTTTGACGTAATGTATGCGATACATCGAATGAATCTTCCTCCGAAGAGATGATTTGTGTTTCGTATTTATTGGTCTTGACAAACCTGATCATTACATTTCCAGGATGTAAATCTGCATGAATAAAATCGTCTTTGATTAACATTTGCAAAAATGCTTCAACAAAGGGATCACTGACTCTTCTACATAGATCGTCATCTTTCAAATTTCTTTTCACTTTCAAAAAATCTTCCATGGGTAATCCGTGTAAATATTCTTCAAATAAGATGTCTCTATTGGAGAGTTCCAAGTATGGTGTGGCAAATTTGACTTGTATTGCATCTTTGAAATTTTTATTAAATCTCTTGAGATTTAATGCCTCGATTCTTAAATCTAACTGAAGTTTCATCAAGATAGAAAATTGTTCTACTTCGTTTGGTAAGGACAACCATTCCATGGTTGGAATGCTGTTTATCACAGAAGCGAAAAACCACATAATCTTCAAATCTCTATAAATCTGACTCCTAACCTTTGGATGAATGATTTTGATCGCACACCATCTGTTATCTTCTTTGTTATCCTGTTGTTGGTATTTTTCGTATATATCGTCATTCAGTTTACCGACGTAAACTTGGGCAATTGCCCCAACACCCAACGGTTTCTCTCTAAATTCATCAAAAACGTCATTAAAATCATCTACACCGAAGGAGTCTGCAATGGCCTTTCTGGTATAATCTAAGGAGTGGGGACGTACTTTACTATGCAATTTTCCCAATTCATGACAGAGTGTCTCTGAGAATATATCTGTACGGGATCCAGCCCACTGTCCAAGCTTTATGAAACTGGGACCAGCCAGTTCCAAAGCGATACGGATCAGCTTGCACCATATAATTGAACCACGAGTATCCGTTATGTCATCGCCAATAGTCAGTTTCTTACCAACCCAACAAATAGGGTACAATGACAGAACAGGCAAGAACAGACCCATCAACTCTAAAAACCGACACACCGTAAGCACCGGTTCGATGACGTTATCCTGTACTATAAACCACACTCGCAGTAACGCCCTATGCACGGTATTTCGAGCCTCCCTGTACTGGCGTAGTCTCCTTTCATTACTCTCCCGTAATAACTCTCTCTCAGAAGATATATAAAGACCCATCTCATATGTATCACCTTGTGAGTCAGGCACCAGAGTATCGTTATAACTCAATTTTCTATGCAGTACCCCGTGATATAACAAACTACCTCCAATAACACCTCCACAAACACCCAGACCCATGGCAGAACCAAATCCTACCCGTCTACCATTCATTTTGCTATAATTGAACACAGGCCTAGCCCGTACACTCAAATTCCGGATACAATGCACGGACCCTTTAAAACCTAACCGAAAACCAAACATTATTTTTTCTTTCTCCAAAACAAAAAGGAAGACAGGACAACTAAAGAACCTCTAGAATATCGTTCACTTCAAGAAAACTGTCTAGAAGCCCAGCAGTTTTCCCCCCAAGAACCTGATCAAAAATCCATCCTTTCAAATCATCTGTGGTTGTACCTTAAATTCTTATTTCACAAATTTTGTTTAATTAGGAATGTACCTACCGACGACAATTTTTTTTTTTCCTGACTGCCAGAAGAGCAAAGGACGGGGTGAGAGAGAGGGAGAGGTTGTTCCCTTCCTCCGCAAACACACACACACACAGAGAGAGAGACACACCAAACGGGTCCAAGGAAAACGGCTGTCCTTTCTTATTGAAAGAAAGGGTATTTTGGGATTTCTAAATCTTGCGTTTACATATTGTGCCTTTGAGATATATTATTTATATGTTTCTTATATTATAATTAAATATTATTATTGCATTACCATTCTGGTTGATTGGATTAAAAGGAACGGCGCTATCTTAGTCGTGATTGGAGGGGGGAAAAAAACGTTTAAAAGGAAGTAACTTCGTTTCTGACCATTTCAAATTACAAATTACATATAGAGAGGATTACTAGAATAAGAATCTTTGGAAGAGATATATATAACAAAAAAAAAGCGGGGAGGAATACATTAGTTGTTTGTTTTTTTGAATAAAGTTTTTATATGGCTAGTAGGACTGGTACTATGGTAGAGTCTGCTAAAGGTAGTGCTGCATTGCTGCTTGAACAGTACAATGACCAGCGGATTGAGAAAGACAAGAAACTAGAGTATATTGAGCGTGGTGTGAATAAGAAGAAAGTAGATGCTGAGAAGAGAGCGAGCTGGCGGAGAGGAAGTCTTGATGGTGGGAGTAACGACTGGAAGGCGCTGTATGATGACATGTTCCAGGACAATTTGAAATTGAACTTACAGCTCCGAGAGAGAGAGAAAGAAGTAGACGCTCTACAGAAGATTATCGAGACGTTGTCTTCTAAGTGTGTAGAGCATGTCAAGGGTGCAAAGCCTGAGGAATACACATTGGAACACTTGAAGAAACAGGTCATGGATGTTGAAAAGTCTAAACAGGAACAACAGTTCAAACTTCCACCTAGGTCTACTGAGAGAGCAAACGGGGTAAAGAAGATGGATATCTTGGAAGAGTTTGAAAATGAGATGAAGTTGAAGAAGGGAACGGAGACACCCAAATCACTGCATAGTAATCACGGCTCCGTCAAAAGCAATGTGTCTAAACCTCATACAATTGAGAGCAATTCGACCAATGTTAACAATACTAGCAGCGCGGCAGTCAATTATGCTAACAAGATTAGCATTAGCCCGATTAGAATCACTGAACCACCCCAAAATTTTACAAGCCCTGCTACTTCAGTAACTTATACTACGTCAAGAATTACAATCTCCTCTCCAAAATCACTGCGAACAGGCAACAACAATAACAACAATAGCAGTCATAATGCACATCTCGGTGGCAGTGTACATGATGGAATAGCAGAGTCTCCATTGAAGAAACGAGTATCAAGTGACTTACAACAACATGAATTGGACATGGATAATGAGCTAAATCTAAGTGCAAAATCTACAATAAGTAAAGATACATTTCACCAGCCAGAAACAACAAAATCTATTCCAGAAGCACCAGATACGCCTATGGGCCCGCCAAAGGCTAAATTTGGTGCTCAAGATGGACCTGACTTCTCACCTTCTTCCAAGCAAAAGATAGATCATTTCGCTGACTTACTGGATGCATCATTTGGTGAAGAGGATAAGATCAGAAATAGTCAAACACATTCAGCAGAAACTGCGAGACACATTGAAGACAACACTCCATCTAATAAACCAAGACACATTGGTCATCCTACAATGAATCTTTCTGCAAATTCTATGTCTACGCCTATGTCTGTACAACAATTGGGTTCACCTATCGTTGTTAACAAAAAGATGGAGATAGCAGGAGGGATTGATAGTCAAACCTCTACCCCTGGAACATCATCCATTGTTTCAAGTATCGCTAACAACAAGGTTGCAACGTCTTCTCCGGCCAAAAATACTGAACTAAAGACAGCGCACAAGCCTGATATTCCAATTATTATTAGCCCCGAAAATCAGATACAAGAACCAAAAGAAAATATTGTACCGGAATTGGGAATTCCTGGCAGAAAAAGAGGAAACAGTGCTTCTAGTGTCAGATCAAGTGCATCAGCTTTGGTTTCTGATATTCCTTTATTTGTTCAACCAGAGGATTTGGGTACGATAAAATTAACAGTATTAAGCACACTATATCATGACCCTGAGAACAATTTCCATGGAGAGGAGAACCTTGTGCTATTTAGTGTTATTGATAGAAAATCTGATCAAGAAATGTTTAAGTTCAGTAAATCGACAAGGAAACTGAAGGAATTGGATGTGTACATAAAATCCCATACACCTTCTGTTTCACTACCCGATCTACCGAGCGACCAATTACACAGGTCACTGTTGCCTATCAAGGTCGATTATAGAAGAGAAAGACTCAACCAGTACTTTTCAAGCATTGTTAGTATTCCAAAGTTTCCTCCAAATGTTAGTTTAAAAATTGCTCAATTCATTAGTACAGATACAGTAATGACACCTCTTGCGTTTGGTGATGCGTTATATGAGGGTAGATTAATTATGAGGAAACCAAAGGCACTTGGTGGTGGTAATTCATGGAAATTAAGATATGGTGCCCTGAATACGGATACTTTACAATTACTAGAAAATAATCAAGTTGCTGAACAAATAAGAATAAAACAGGTTTCATTGGAAATATTACCAAACCTTCCCGATGATAAATTTGGTACAAGAAATGGATTTTTACTGACTGAGCACAAGAAATCGGGTCTTTCTGCATCTAATAAATATTACCTATGTGCTGAGACAGCTAAAGAAAGGGAGGGTTGGATTTCTGCTTTACATCAACTTCTAGAACCCAACAACTCACTTCATCCATCTACTTCAAGTATCAGAAGTTTAAGTAACACCATTGATTCAGGTGCCTCGAGCAGACAAGATTCCTCGAAGAGTGAACCTCACTATGTTACTGATCTAAGTTTGAACAATAGTACTGATGTGATTAGCACACATAGTAATATATCCTCACCAGCAGGTGGGCTTGAAAATAATGATGATGACAAAGAATCAAGAAGGATGAAAATGAGAAGTATATTCCCTTTCAAGAAAATTGCTGGCGGCGTTTTCCCACATGAAGAAGAAAAGGAAAATGATACAGAGAGTGTTAACAAAAGTATTGAGACCTTCGTCACTTCCAATAACGACAGCATTTACCAAAGAAATATTGAAACAGCAACACCAATTGCAAGCAATAGAAACACAGTATTTGGTGCTCCACTACAAAATAGCATCAAACTAAGCTCTAAAACTTATCAAAGAAGTTACCATCTACCAAGTATTGTTTACAGATGTTTGGAATATCTGTATAAAAACCATGGTATCCAGGAAGAAGGTATCTTTAGGTTAAGTGGCTCTTCAACCCTGATAAAACAATTGCAAGAGATGTTTGATAGAGAATATGATGTAGACTTAGCTGATTTTAACAACAAAATTGAAGGCGGTGAGGTCGGTGACGAAAGTCTATCAGGCCAATATATCAGTGTTAACACAGTATCTGGTTTATTGAAGTTGTATTTAAGACAACTTCCTCATTTAATCTGTGGTGATGATCAGTATCCTCTCTTCAAAAGAGTAGTTGATGAAAATCATGATAATCCTTCGAGAGCCGCTATTGGATTCAGATCTATTGTAAGCAGTGGTACAATAACGCACGAGAATCTTTCCTTGATGTATGCATTATTTGAGCTATTGCAAAGAATTCACGAGAACAAACGCTTTAATAAAATGAATCTAAAGAATCTTTGTATTGTGTTTTCACCAACATTGAATATTTCTGCAAATGTCTTACAACCTTTTATTGTCGATTTTGCGTGTATCTTCAAAGGTGAAGAACCTATCAATGACTCGTTAAGAGAAGAAGTTGACATACATATACCGCAGATGTAACTTTTCTCAAACCCACAAATTTCCTTACGATTGACTTTACCATATTCTATTAATATTTCATCCATAATTAACATTTGTTAATATTTTGTATTATTTAATTTTCCTGTATTATTGACGATTTACAGATTGTTGAAAAGTATGACAATGTGCGAACGGCACAGAGATTTAAAAGATTTAAAAGAAAAAAACATCGACATAACATTGGGTATATAACCAACTTTCTATTAGGATGTAAAATATAACGTAACATAAAAAAAATAATGTACAGATTTTATACTCTGCTTTGAAAATAATATGATATATTTTGAATTAGAAATAATTAAATTAAACATTATTAAGAACAAGATATTCTGTAAATGAAAACTAATAAGGTTTTATCCATTTGATATTGAACTTATATCCAAGTTTTATTTTATTTTATGAACCAGCACAAATTTGCCATGGTATCAAATATTACCTTTTAGTTAAATGCGTTTTTATGCTTGGTAAACTTTAAACTATTACCACCTTCTACCACTACGAGTTGTGTGTTTCTGTGTGGTAGAGATATGAGAGATCATTGAAATATCACTGTCGTCATAAGTAGGTACATTTGAATGGGTTTTCTGTTTCAAATGCTGTGTTGTTCTGCTAGATGGAATCTTATACATGCCATTACTTTGCAGATGGCGTTGCTTTTGTTCCTCCTTGGCTTTTGCTATACCTTCGTCAATTTGTTCCAGCTCTAATGTTTCTAAATGTCTGGATATATCATCAATTGTTATATCTTCAACAGTTCGGTTGAATGTCTTATTTAGTTCCTCATCATATTCATAGTCATCATCTTCTTCCTCGCTAGATAGTTCTTGTTCAACAAATGGAACGGTTTGTTTAGGAATCTCATTCTTTAAAGATCTACTACGGCTGCTTGGACGTTTCACTTCTTCCATTGGTGCCTCAGATGGTAAACGTTTCTCTTCCTTAACATGCGATTTTCTTAATCTCTGTGCTATTGAGGATGGTATCTCAGCATCTACTCCGCTATTCTTTGCTTCTAATAGAGCTTCTTTAAATAAAACATCTTCGAACTCGGGAATCATGGCTCTACCTAATCTGATAACTTCCTCAGCCCATATCCTAATTACATCTCTAGATTTCTTGGTTTTGTAAGGCTTCCAGTTGGGTTTACAACCACGAACAATCTCCTTTACCACTTGTTCAGAACCCCATTCATTAATCCAGTCTTGGTTTTGTAAACCAATTAAATGTGAAAACACACCAGAGGTAATTGCTTTATCAGAGTAACCACCTTCCATTAAAGAGAGAACTTTTCCTTGACAGTGCATCTGAGCTAATTTCAATGCATCTTTTGTGAAAGTTGTGTAGAAGCTTGTTGGTACATTTACAGAATGTCTTTGCATGGATGTCTGTTCAAACTCAGAAGCGTCAAAACCAGCACTAATAACAACCATACCCTTGAATGGTTTACCTAATTCATTCATTTCGGCTTTGGCGTTTTTGAAAAACTCGTCAGCTTTGGCAAACAGGGTTCTATACTTTGATTTATACAATTTGGCAAAATCATCTTCTGTCGACCATTTCGATAAGTGCACGTTCCAAATATTTAAATCATGGGAATTCATGATGCATGTGGATGCGTTCTTGATGTTTTCCTTTGTTGCATAACCTGATTCAGTTGGAAACGAGTTGATGTCATGCATGGAAAAATAACCAACTTTAGGATATTCTGCAAATTTCTTGCCAAATTCATCATAGCCTTTATCATCTGCTTTCTCATCTGGTTTGAAACCTGCCCGTTTCCAACAAATATCCTGAGTACCATCACCATGGTGTAAATCGAAATCTAAAATAACAGCATGTGTAACACCATAAGTATCAGCAGCATATTCAATACCGATATGTGCGTTGTTCAGTAAACAAAATCCTGAAGGGGTTGCATAATGGCAATGGTGTCCCGGTGGTCGTATGGCGACAAATACTCTGTTGCTGATATGCTCTAGGGATGGTCCTGTGAATATAGAGTCTACACCAGTCTCGACTGCAGCGATGGTTCCTTGTAACGCTTCAATAGTCTTTGAAGTCAAGTAAATATCACCTGCATTCCAATTTGACGGAACTTCTATCTCACCTTGGGCTAGTCGCGCATCTGCTTGTTTACACAATTGCAGAACTTCTTGTGGCCATTGAGATCCATGGACTTTAAGAACATGCGGTGACAACAACGAACTTTGTGCTGTATGTGCGCTTTTCAATGTAAATAATGCCGGATACATCGTGATTGCCGCAGCGATCCCCATCGATGCAGCCAAAAGTCTCTCTGGTCTTTCCACAATAGTCTTCTTGTATGATTTGGAAACCCATTCCCTCTTAAACTCGTGTGATAATGAATAAGGCGACAACACTATAACTGCCTTTGCACTCTCTGGAATCTGTGCAGCGGCCCTCGCGGCACTGATAACATTTGGATTATTTTGCACAAACAGCTGAAACTGCTGATAGAATTTGTTTAATGGGTCCTCCATTTAGGGCTCTTTGTTATTAAAATATCCCCTTGATTTAATTTTCCAGTCCTTCAAAAAGTATATAAGACAATATATCCTTTCTTTTCTTGTATCAATTTTTCAAGAGCTCCCTAAAAGACACGTCTGTTTATTCCTCCAAGGAATTTCAAAACAAAACCAAAGTTGAACCACGAATAATTGATAATAAACCAATACTAAAAAACCCAAAGGTTAATTTATTATTTGTTTGTATTGAACTTTATAATATTACAGATATATTTAAAGGTTCTTGTAATTGCTATTTATTTAAGGAATCAGTTTTGTTGTAGAAAATTAACAACGAACGTAAACAAAAGAAAAAAAAAATAAATTTTGGACAGCGAAAAAAAAAAAAATAAAATAGCAATCGCGAAATGCATGTGTAATCTCGTTGGATGTGATGATACTCATTATGCCATCACAATAGCGTATGGTTATTAAAAGCTGCATTAATGTATGGGTATTTTGTGTATTTGAGATATAACTAATGACAATTAAAGACTTGGAAGCAATGTTCATTTCAAATCATCTTGTGGAAAAGAAAAGCAAATAAAATTATTTATTATTTTACATATTGTCTTTGTGGTAGCTAGATAATGTTCTGCATTCATTCTTATAAGTGTTCGTTAAATAAATGTTAGGTACTTCAATTTTCAATAGTAGGTAAAATAGAGTTGCAAATGGGATTTTTTACTATCATAATATCTCCACAACACAAAATTCAAATAGTTTCACGTTGACTTGAGTTTTTGAGAATATGCATATGAATAAGTTTGAAGTGGGTTATAAGATGTACCAAGCTTGTATCTACTCTCTTCATTCTCCTCCCTTAGTCATTTTTTTTTTTATATATATTGTTGCTTTAGTCATCTTAGCTATTATTTGTTATTTCTATCGTATGTGGTTCAGTTGAATTCATAAATTTTATCGAAAAAAATAAAAGTATCGATGTTGCTAGTATTTGATGATTTTGTGTTTTAGATTAGTACTTAATCACCAAAATGCATTTACAATTTGAATTTAGAAGTGATAATGTTTCTTAAAATTGTGGTTCCCGGTAGGGTGGTTATAATTTTGACAAATTTCACAAAATTGTGTTTCGTATGTTTCATGATTTCTTAGCTCAAATTCCTCCATATCATCAAGTAGATCAAATACGTGATCATATTCATAATCCTTGAATATTCTCAAGTTAGAGTTGGAAGGGATTATATCTTCCTGGATCACATCGGTAAGCAGAGAAGACATCTCTGGTCTAAGATTCACATTCTTGAAGAGTTCCTTGAGATAATCGAAATACAGAGGCCAGTCGTTAGAATCTCTAGGTTTTGAACCACGCATCAATTTCAATAGTTCGGCAGTGTTTTCAGGTTTCTTGTAAAAAACCATAGCCATTTGTAAAAGTTCAACAAATCCAAGATCAGAATTTCTCATCCAATCAGGGTCATTCTGTTCCAGAACAAAGGAGGTGTATATATAATAAATATAATCAGTTTCTGCTTTATCGGTTTCTGGTATATTCCATAGATTATCGGGAATTAGAGTAGATTTTTCATTTGACTCTAATAAAGCTTTGAAGCTAAGGATGAAATTTGGAACATCAGCTTTTTTTTTACATGGTGTAAGTTTTGCAGATAGCTCACGGTAAAACATCTCATCAAAATTATGGACCTTGCTCATAAATGCTTTAACTGGATGAAACGCATCTTTCACATTTGCCGGTGTGTAATACCTTAGTAAACGAGGACCCATTGGTTGCTTCTTTAACACAGTCAGTAAATTCTTGATTTTAGTTTTGATTTCTTTTTTAGTACACACACCCAAAATGTACTCTTGAATGGATACAAAGAACGACAGGCGGTGATCCTCTAATGTGTTTTGTGGATTTAGACTACTCACGTCTAAGGACTCATTGATGCATTGCAGAGTGGTTTGTAGATTAGTTCTTAGTGGTAACGGTATATCCATTGGAGACTTGAGTAAATTCATATTTCTTCTTTTCACTAACTCGTATTTAGATACACCAGATTCCGGATCCTTCACAACGGAGCTATTATCAAATGTGTCATACGGATTCGTATAATCACAGTCACAGTTGTTAGACATTTTTTTTTAACCTATATCCTTGATATTAGCGGATATTAAGGTACTTTTAATGTATTTCCACTGGTCCTAGGTTACCAGGACAACGTAAACCTCTTATATATATGCATAGATACAATGGTGGAATGGCGATGCCCTGTTTTCTCGGATGAAAAAAAACTTTTTTAAAAAAACCGGTATTCGGAGTAAAAAGAAAAGCACTAAACTCAAAGTGTCATTCTTGTGATCAATGGGTGGTACTTTGTACTACCAAACATTTGACACAAGAAATGGGGGAAATGGGGAAGAGACAGCTACAATCATACTTCAATTGAACCATCTTTTATTTTGAAAAAGACGGTTTTTATTGTGTGCATGAATGTTTATGTAATGGCATTGTCTAGACGGTATGCTGCTATGGGAGTAATATTGTAATACACAGATCAGTCCAGTTGTACTGTGTTTGTATTTTGACAAGTCTCTACAATATTATTATGTTTTCTCTCGAACAACCAGATACACTCATTTTCCTCCACTGTAATGGCTTTGGAGGGCTTGTTCTTATTGTCATATAAAGTACAGCATCATTCACTGTATGATACTGTACTACAAA
This sequence comes from Nakaseomyces sp. UFMG-CM-Y6046, assembly GCA_030571395.1. Lineage (NCBI taxonomy): Eukaryota > Fungi > Ascomycota > Saccharomycetes > Saccharomycetales > Saccharomycetaceae > Nakaseomyces > Nakaseomyces sp. UFMG-CM-Y6046. The sequence goes on along the minus strand of JAJLXT010000027.1, from coordinate 32,591 downwards.
ACAGTATAATACAGCAGTAGAGTATTACAATATAACATTTAAATTCCAATATAAAACCGTACTCCACGATTATCTTAAGTCTTCTTAAATTTTATATTCATTCTTGAAAAATGTTGGATTTTCCCTCAGACAAGTCCGTAGAAAAATGGTGGTTTTACGAAAATGTGCGTACTCCCCTTGGCAAAAGATAAATTCGGTGCATCTCCATATACTATTGTATCACTGTCTTGTATCACTGTCTTGTATCACTGTCTTGTATCACTGTCTTGTATTGCTGTCTTGTGTTGATGTATTGTGTTGATGCATTGTGTTGATGTATATAAAATCTTAGTTTGTGGTATATACTACAGTAACGGACAATAGTATAGTCTAATAGTGTATTATATTATTCAACATGTAATTCCACTGCAATGAGGGATACGGGCTGCAATATACTGTATACAATATAGTACAACTCAGTTATGAAAGACACTACAATAGGCAATACCACATACAATGATACAATGATACAATGATACAATACAGTATACACTGCCGATGCCTGAAATTATCGGTGTTTAGCAAACTCAACATTTGTATATATTCGTGCTCGTGCGGGTGTTTCTGTGGGATACATTGGTGAGAAAGAGCTGGACGGGTAGTGGAAAAAAAAATTGTGTGAAAAAAAAAATATATATATCCGAGAAACGGTATAAATACAGAAGACTAGTTTTCTAAACGAAGAAGTTTGGTTTTAATTATATCTTTCAGAGATAAGTAAGCAAGTTAACAGAGATGGAGTATAGGAAATTGGTTGAAGGGCTAAGTGGTGACGATATTTTGGAGAAGTTTCCGGAGATTATCCCTCTGCAGAGGAGACCTAACACGCATTCTTCAAGCGATGAGACTAGCAAAGAGGACAATGTTTTCTCTGGTCACGACGAAGAACAGATCAGATTGATGAATGAGAACTGTATAGTGTTGGACTGGGATGACGAGGCTGTTGGTGCCGGTACCAAGAAGCTGTGTCACTTGATGGATAATATCAATAAGGGGCTCTTGCACCGTGCATTTTCTGTTTTCATATTCAACAACAAGGGCGAGTTGCTTCTGCAGCAGCGTGCCTCTGAGAAGATTACGTTCCCTGATCTGTGGACTAACACATGTTGCTCGCACCCATTGTGTGTTGACGATGAGCTGGGTGAAGACGGGAGTTTGCCAGCCAAGGTTCAAGGTGTGAAGACCGCAGCCAGCAGGAAGTTGGAACACGAGTTGGGTATCCCTCAGGGCGAGATCGCATCTAATGGTAAGTTCCACTTCCTGAACAGAATACACTACATGGCTCCTTCCAATGAGCCATGGGGTGAGCATGAGATTGACTACATCTTGTTTTACAAGCTAGACACCGATAAATCCTTGACCGTGGATCCTAACCTGAACGAGGTCAGAGACTACTGTTGGGTCTCCGCCGACAAGCTGAAACAGATGTTCGAGGATCCAAACTTGAAGTTTACTCCATGGTTCAAGATCATCTGTGAAAGCTACCTGTACCAATGGTGGAACCAACTGGATGACTTGTCTTCCGTTGAAAACGATACCAAGATCCATAGAATGTTGTAAAATATGTCAATCTATATATATATATGAAGGAAATTTGAAATAAAAAGAATTTTTTTTTGTAGATATTATTTATTAAAAGATAATTAATAATTGATAATTGATGAATATGATAATTACAGTTGGATACATGGAAATTTTTTTACATATGTATATGAAAACAAAAATTTGTTTTGTTATTGTTTTGTGTTATATTTACAAGCAATATCATATCTTGATTTGATTAAATCTCCTTCTGGTTTCTTTCATGACTTGTTGAATTCCAAGATAGCCTTCAGGGATTCTGCTACGTCACTCTTTCTGTCGCCAGTTGGGTATCTAACGCCATACAATGGTTTTGGTGTAAAATTCTTCCTGTAGTTGTTCCTCAGCTCGGGTTTGAACAGCCAGGTACCCTTGGCATCAAGTGTGATATTGTTGTTAGCTACGGAGAGGTTCGAGACTTCAAATGGGTAAATCTTGTCTCTCATGGAGTACCATTTGGCAGGGGTATGTGCGATACTGGACGACGCGGCTGCGTTGGCCACGAATCCACCGATGGCAGCTATCTTGTTATCATTCTCTGTTGCGACAAATCTCCCTGGCACGATCTTCTTCTGGATGACACCGTTTGGTGAGTTTTTCAGTCTCCCATTAAGCGCATAGGTAAGCCCACCCGTTCCGACCATCGAGCCCGATGAATTGAGCTTGTTGTGTTGGGACTGGGCCTTGTAATTCTCGAGAAACTCCTTTGCGTAATTCAGCATGTTGTCTGGCTTGACGAAATTCTGGTTAACCACTGCGGCGGGGTGGTGTTTTGCAAGCCACAGCTTGAACTGCTTACGCACCGTGTCCACATATGTTTTCTTGGAGTTATTGAGGTCACTGTACCGTATGGCAGCGTGCGGTCTCTTCTGGAAAAAGAACTGCGTGAAGATCTCGTTCAGGGACGAGTAGTCTCTGTGTGCCTTGTTGAACAACGGGTTCTTGGTGTTAGCGTTGAAACTCGGACTCAACCCGAGCTCCCGCACTCTCAACTGGTTCCATTGCGCACCACCACGGGGTTCAAACTCAGTAACACGTTCCAGAGTATCCAATTCGTTAAACACCAGATACTGCGACCTTATCTTAGACGGCAACGCACTCTTCAGCCCCCACTCTTGAAACCTCAGCAACGCTGGCTTCGTCTCTATAACCTGATGTGTCGGCATCCCCTTGGGCCTTGCCGAGTTAAACGGCTTCCCAGACTTGTAAACCTGGGCCAACCTCGACCCTCTCAACATACTAGACAGCGACATGACTAGATACGTTCCGATAATAATATCCTTGTATGTATATAAATATAAATAACAATAGATAGATATAGAATATGAAAACTCCCCATGTCCTTGAAATCTAGCAAACCCTCTTTCTCCCCCCTCCAAAGCGAATTATAAATCTGAATGTGTTAAAAAAACAGAGAAAGTATTCGAAAAAACAAAAAGAAAAAAAACAGACCAAAATCAAAAAGAAGGAGGGTAACACTAAAATGTACAACCGGGTAACTTTAAAACCGGGTAAATACAAAACCGGGTAAAATATTTACAGACAGCAGACATTACCCTCCCTATTTCTTTCCTGCTGGGTGGAAAATAACGAATCAGCCCTTTGTTTCACACTCTCTACTCCCCCCCACTGTCTCCGTCTCCGTCTGTGTCTGTCTGTGTGTGTATATCACCACCCATTGTGTCTGTGTGGGGGGGTTGTTCTTCCCCCCTGCGCTGCCCATTGTTGCTTTGTTGCATCGTGCAGGGTAACAATGAGTCTTCCTCTGTGTGTCAAAATATATTTAATATAAGGGGGGGGGGGTGATGTTTATTGTATTGTATTGTATTGTATATCAGTGTTTCTACATCTGTATTTTTGTATATCTGTATCGTATTATATTGTATCGTATTATATTGTATCTTATACAAAGGTATTATTATAAAATGGAAGGTGAAAGTGAAAGTGAGAAAGGTAGATATGTACCTCCGCATATTAGGAGGACAGGGTTGAATAGACCCTCGACGTTTCAGTCTCAGAGTGATAGAGGTGTTTACGGTAGCTCAAATAATGGTGGCGGTAGTGGTAATGGTAGCGGGGGAGGGTTCTTCAGTCATGACAGAGATAGGATTATGGGTGGCAGAAGAGGGCTAGACGGTAGGAGTAATAGTCATAGAGGTAATGGTGGAGGGTCTGGGTTTTTTGGCTCTAAGCCGTTTGAGAGCAGGAAAACAGGGTTTTCCGGAGGCGGCGGGTATGGTAATGGCAGTAAGTTCGGGTGGGTTAACGGGAAACACGTTCCGTTTCCTAGAAATACAAGGATCGAGCAGGAGTTGTTTGGGAACGAAACGGATCATGTGACCTCAGGGATTAACTTCGATAACTACGACGATATCCCCGTGGATGCCAGTGGTGATGACGTTCCTGACCCGATCACGGAGTTTAAGTCGCCGCCCTTGGACCCTTTGCTACTGGAAAATATTGAGTTGGCTAAGTTCTCCAAGCCGACGCCCGTGCAGAAGTATTCCGTGCCCATTGTCTCATACAAACGAGACTTGATGGCGTGCGCGCAGACCGGGTCCGGTAAGACAGGCGGGTTCCTGTTCCCCGTGCTGTCGGAGATGTTCAAGAGCGGGCCTGCACCTCCGCCACAGCAGGACAGGCAGTACTATGTGAGGAAGACGTACCCAACAGCGCTGGTTCTGGCACCAACTAGAGAACTGGCTATACAGATCTTCGACGAGGCCAAGAAGTATACTTACAGATCCTGGGTGAGACCTTATGTTGTGTACGGTGGTGCCCCCATCGGACAGCAAATTAGGGACATGGACCGCGGGTGTAGTTTGCTCGTAGCAACACCCGGTAGATTGAATGACCTTCTTGAGAGAGGCAAAATCTCCTTGTGTAATATCAAATATCTGATCCTGGACGAGGCGGACAGAATGTTGGATATGGGGTTTGAACCTCAGATCAGGCATATTGTAGAGGATTGTGACATGCCAGACGTAAATGGGAGACAAACACTGATGTTTTCTGCCACATTCCCAGCTGAGATTCAACATTTAGCAAGAGACTTCCTAAAGGATTACGTATTCTTGTCAGTGGGTAGAGTCGGTTCAACGTCAGAAAATATCGTCCAAAAGGTTATATACGTTGAAGACTACGATAAGAAATCTGCATTATTAGATATATTGGCAAATGAGGTGGATGGACTCACTCTGGTTTTCGTTGAAACTAAGAGAATGGCAGACCAACTTACAGATTTCTTAATTATTCAGAACTTCAAGGCCACCGCCATCCATGGTGACAGAAGTCAGGCAGAACGTGAGAGGGCTCTGCATGCGTTCAGAAACGGGCTGGCTAATATTCTAGTAGCCACTGCAGTTGCAGCTAGAGGACTGGATATCCCTAATGTTACTAACGTCATAAATTACGATTTGCCTACTGATATTGATGATTATGTTCACAGAATTGGTAGAACTGGACGTGCTGGTAACGTTGGTGTTGCAACATCATTCTTCAATTCGAATAATATGAATATAGTAAAAGAACTAGTTGACTTATTGACTGAGGCTAATCAGGAAGTTCCAGCGTTCCTGAATGATATGGTTAGAGATTCATTCAGAGGAGGAAGAGGTGGCCGTGGTGGTAGAGGCCGCGGTGGAGGAAGTGGATTCAGTAGTCGCAACAACAGTACAAGGGATTATAGGAGAAACAATCATAATACTAATAGTAACGATGGTTGGGATTCGTTTGGTGCAGCTAGAAGAAACTTTAGAAATAATAATAATAATGGCGGCAGTGATTGGGGTTCCGGAGGATTTAAATCTTCTGGAAACAGTTCATGGTGGTAAAACTACCAAATTTGGAAAAAAAAATAGTAGGAAAAAGAAAGTTAATCCCATGGAATTTACCATTCCAGTCGTGCGCTTGCCAGTTTTTATTATTGCTTCTGATCTATCCACATTATGTATATATATATTAATATATTAAATTTATGTTGTATATAGAACTATAGAAAGTATAATGAATGAATGTTTTTTGCCAAAGAATGAAATCACAAAATTGTAATTCCCTCTATCAACTTACCATTTTTGACATTTTGGAATTTGTTGTTCAAGATGCAATGAAGAATCATAAAATATAAAAATGTTGTGATAAATATGAATTCTATAAAATATTTATATATTTACAGTTTAGATAGTTTACTAGAACTATATGCTAGTAACCACTTCGTATTAGTCAATAAGAACTTCATTGCAGTCGTCCATTCAAGATTCGGTTCTCCACCATATAATTTGACAGAGATTCCGTTGATTAAATCATTTTCAATAATATAGGGAAGTTCATATTCGTTTAGGTGTGTAGAGTTGTTACTACGTGCAGAAACTGATCTCCTTACACTATTGTCAATGTTGCTTGTATTATCAAGATTTTGATCTGCACTGAGGCGTCTCCCGTCCATTTCTGCCAATCCTCTAGAGACCTGCTCAATTATATGTAATATGCATTCTATACCTTTATCAAAATTGGTTTCCTTCTTAAATATCTTTCTCAAGTTGAATCCGGATTCAAAAAATAGTTCATACGTTTCCCATTCATTTTTATCTTCCATAAATTTAGAAACTTTTGAAGTAGAACCCAATGGTTGCAGCTTATACCCGCTAAGCTTGATGTTTAAATTATTGGTGATTGTCACTAACAACAGAATAACTTGTCCCAGTGCAGCATTAATTTCATTGTGTGAGACTTTACATTCATCATAACTTCCAAGTTTCAGATCATTAATGGTTGCAAAGGGTCCAAAATGTGATATCCTAAAACTTTCATTATATATGTTAATTTTTCTCAACTGATCCAAACAATTGAGTTCCGTTTCATACTGGTAATGCAAGGATTGGATATCATTCTTAACTTTTATTGCATTCCAATCTTCTGCATTCTTCAATTTGAGATCCTGCACCTTATCATATTCAAGTGTTTTGACCTTTTCAGTCAATTTTGCCAATTCTTCATCAAGTTCTTCCTCTTCCGCTTCCTTCTTCAACAACTCTTGAAGTAATTGGTCTCTCTCAGAGTCCAGGAGCTTCTCCTCAGATTCGTACTCACTTTTCTTATTATCCAATGCTTTCTTATCCAATTCACCAATATTTTGTTTCTCTAATCTCTTCAAGAATTGGTAATAAAGGTCTCTTTCTTTGATAGCCTTTTCATAATCAGTCTTCAATCGTTTGATCAGAATATTGCAGCAGTCTTGACAGATCGGATAATCAATATTCGAATCTGACGTTGACATGATCTCAAAAAGTTTACTCAGCCGTACAATCTGCGTTGACAAAGTTTTTGTAGTGTCTTCTCTTTCCTGATCCGTTTCAGACTCATATTCCGACTTCTCGGTATCTATCTTCTCAGTATCCATGACATCCTCTTTACTAATCCCTTCACCAGCCCCTTCTGCTCGTACCTCCACATGCTCTTTCTTTACATTCGCTGAGTTCTCTTCTACAAACAAGTAACCGGACTCCTTAGCTCCATCTTTCAACACTCGGTGCAACTCTGCTCCGCGTTTAACCTTACCCAATAGCTCCTTTTCTCGTTCTCCTAACGTGAAATTGTTTTGACTGTCATTATTCAGCGGCGGTATCAGTAACGCTCTTTGCGATTTGCTCAGATCCAACAAGGTCGGATCCAATTGTAACGGTAAATGACAGTTCTGACACTTGTACACCTTCAGATTATCTAACTCATTCATCTCTCCGTAATCTAGAACTCTTATTGTAATTACTCTGCTAATACTCCCCCTCCCGGTACTAAACAGGATATGAGATGAGTATAAACAGGGTCCCCATTTCATATACTTTTATATCCTACTCAGTAAGAAAGCAAGACCCGGGTAATTTCAGACGAAAATCTGGCTGGGGGAAGTGAAATGGATCTCTCGGACTTCAGCGGTTAAACTTTAAAATTTATATTTTATTTTATTTTATTTTATTTTATATCTTATTTTATTTTATATCTTATTCATGTCCTTAAAATATTTTCTTATTTGTCTTAAGACAGGAAGGTGTTGTTGAGGTTTTTTTTATTGAGCATAAATATATCAAGTAGATATGAGTTTCGGTTCTAATGAAACCACTCTTGTCGAGATTAATCAGGAACAGAATTACAAAATTGGCAAGAATAAAGTAAGTTGCAATAATGTTAAAGACAAATACTTACTCAATGAGTACAGGAAGGATATTAGGATCAAAGAGGAGGAAATCAGGGCTCTGAAGCAGGCTATTAAGATTGTAGATGAGGATAAATTAGTGAAATTGGCGAAATTGATTACAAAATGGAGAACTGTATCACAGAAGACCATCTCTTACCTTCACTACTCAACTTTACAGAAGATAGACAAAATGGGAGGATTTGACAGATACCGTGAGATGGAATTGGATCAGCGCCGGAAAGAGATAGAAGATGAAGTCTATAGGTATGAAGAAGAGATGGAAAACTTTCTGGAGTCCAATGAGTTTCAGATGTTGAACGAAGATGATCAGATAGAATATAAATACCAAGTGGAGGCAAAAAGGGAGGAATTGGCAAAGATCAAGGAGAAAAAACTAGAAAAGATAGAATCCGAATTCGAAGGAAAGGATTCTACATTTACTGTCAATGAGTTGGCAACATTATTAAAGGTTGATCATGATCTTATTTTCCCTTGATAGCAAAATTTCTGCGATTGTCCATAAAAAAGAAAGAATTCTAATTGCTGTTATTTTGTTCTTCAATAATATTAAAGCAAAGCAGTTTTTATATCAAGCATTTTCCTTTTTTTTTTTTTTAAGAATACTACGAAATTATGCTTTGTCCTTAAATTTTTAAGGAATAAAAAAATTCAAAGGAAAAAAAATAAAATTAACGATTTTTAACTAAGTGAAAAAAAATTGGTTTATTGGAGAATCAAAGGGCAGAGTTTGCTTAGCATTCTTTTTCTTAAACAGATTTCTTATTTGAGTTATTCATAGTCAGACAATAAACCAATCATAGAATGAGTTACAGTGGTCTGAAACACTCCATCACCCAGTACTTGGAAGAAATTCCAAGCCAAGTTCAAACCAGATTATACAAATCACCAGCAACATGCCTAGCCATATACAGATTACTTCCACCTTTGGCAAAGTTTTTTATAATGACCAGTATATTTAATGAAAAAGATATATCACTTCGAGATTTAGATCGTTGGGTAAGATCAAACGGTAAAACGCAATTTCAAGATGCGATAAAATCAATGAAATCCTTGCATCTTTTGATACCGACAAGAGAAAACGGCCAATTACTTATCAATCTTAATCCAACTTTCAGAATCAGTTTCAGGAATGCACTAACTGGTGGCGAAGTGAACAATTCTTTTGGTATTGTGGTTGAGGAAGAAAGAGTAGATAATGTGGTGACATTACCAATTTTAGATGAATATGCAGCTACTAAGTGGGAGACGATTTTACATTTCATGGTTGGTACTCCACTGGCTAAAGCACCATCTGAAAATGTTTTGAACCTTTTGAAACATAGTAAACTGATGGAAGAAGTACCAAATTCACCAGAATTCATGATTACGAATGAAGGTTTCCAGTTTTTGTTACAAGAAGTGAACTCACAGATTTGGGCTCTATTGTTACAATATCTAAAATTAGCGGAGACATTACATATGGATCCGGTTGATGTCTTGAATTTTATCTTCATGTTAGGCGCATTGGAGGTTGGAAAAGCTTACAGTACAGAGGAGTTGAGTAATACACAGAAAAAAATGTTAAATGACATGAGAGATTATGGTTTGATTTTCCAAAAGAATAGTAATCCTAATATTTTTTATCCTACTAAGTTGGCTCAGATGTTGACATCTGATACCAAGAGCATCAGAACTGCTTCCGGTGCAATGGACAGTGTGCTGAACAAAGCAGATGACACAGCTGTAGCTGCTTCCACTGCAGAAGATAATGAAGATAACGCTGATACTAAAAACGAAAGTATACAGGATGGTGCACTTATCATTGAGACAAACTTTAAGCTATATTCGTACTGTAATTCCCCTCTACAAATTGCTATTCTGAGTTTATTCGTCCATTTGAAATCTCGTTTTGCCAATATGGTTGCTGGTCAAATCACTAGAGAATCTATTAGAAGAGCACTAGTTAATGGTATTACTGCAGATCAAATCATATCTTATTTGGAATCACATGCCCACCCACAGATGCGCAGACTAGCTGAAGAGAAGTTAGAAAAGAAATTAGAGCTGGATCCAAATTGCAAGGATCCTCTACAGGTTCTTCCTCCAACAGTCGTCGACCAAATTAAACTATGGCAACTAGAACTGGATAGAGTTATTACTTATGAGGGTTCCCTATACACTGACTTTGATAACAGTCAAGATTTTAACATGTTGTGCAAATACGCACAGGACATCGGAGCGCTACTGTGGAAAGATGAGCGTAAGAGAAAGCTATTTGTCTCCAGAGAGGACAATTCTCAAGTATTAGAATATGCTAAGAGAAAGATTAAGAAGAAAGAAGACTGAAACTGAAAACTGAAAACTGAAATTGAATATCATCAATTTATTGTCCTCTTCTACCATTCTTCATCTCGCTCCGACCGAAACCCCATTGTGCAGCATCACAAACCTAAAAAAAAGAAAAAGAAAAGGTAAGGGGAAAAAAATGGGTAGGGATGAGAGAAATTGAAGAGTCATGGCTGCCGAAAGGGGAGATTACTTAGAAGTTGTTGATCTCTTAATCATTTCAAAATAGAACTATATAGATATATCCGTTCATATAGAAGAAAATTTATCAATTTTTGCATTTTAACAAAACAGACTACAAGGAAGAATAAGAAAAAGTTTATAAATTATAAAAGTACTTCACTCTCACAGAAACAAAATATGATAATTAAAGATTTTTCACCTTTACTTCAAGGTCTTTTATTCGGGAGCCAACACCCATCCAATAGTCTGTCTTTAACGAGTGACTACTCTCCTCATTGTCCAATTGATATTCCGTTGTCATGTACCAATGACACTGCTGTTTCGGACTTGTGTTGTTTCGAGTACCCAGGTGGTATATTATTACAGACTCAATTTTGGAATTATGCCCCTTCCAAACCAAACCTAAATAAAACAGAACTAGAAGAAGAATTGGGACCTTTATCTTCTTTCACTATCCATGGTCTATGGCCTGATGATTGTACCGGAGGTTATCCACAATTTTGCAGAAAAGATTTATTTATTGATGACGTTTACTATTTACTGAAATCTAAAGAATTGAATGAAGATGATCCAAATTTACCTATCCAAGGCTCAGAATTATTAGACAAACTTGAAACTTACTGGAAAAGTAATAACGGTAACCACGAATCGCTCTGGATACATGAATATAACAAACATGGTACATGCTTAAGTACTCTACAACCTAGTTGCTATAAAAGATGGGCAGAAAATAGTGAATTCCACAACTTGAATGATGATGCACTTAATAGTTACTATAAGAAGAGGGCAGTATATGATTACTTCCGTGTATCCTATGATCTATTTGCTAGGTTAGACAGTTATAAAATGTTGGAAAAACATGGCATCAAACCAAGTAATGAAACTACATATTCCAAAGATCAAATTTTGGAGGCCCTGAGTTCAGAATTTGAAGGAGTAGAGGCTCACATTAATTGTGATTCTAGAAATGCGTTAACCGAGGTGTGGTATTACCATCACTTGAAAGGTTCCATCTTGAACGAACAATTCGAGCCAATTCCACCACTAAAGTCGTTCTCTAGGTGCAGGGATGAAGGGATTAAATATTATCCAAAAGGTTTTAATCCTAGAAGAAGAGGACCACCAGGTAAAAAGCCAGCTTTACGTGGTACCATTAGGATAAGTGATTATGGTGGTTTCCTTATCAAGAATGGCAAATGGATGACAAAAGGAACGCCAGCAAATTTTGAGCTGATTAAGGCTGCCTTTGGTAACTTCTATCTTAAATCGAGAAACGGCTATTGCAGTGTTAAAGATGAGAGTGGTTATGAATTGGTTTGTCGCGGTAGGTCACAGCAATTGGCTACTCAGTTCGAATACGATCAGGAATCTGGTTTACTTGGTTATTCTGGTTCATATGAATGGGCTACAAACAGTTATCCGAAAAATAGTCGTACTCGTAGGGAATCTATTTTCTCTGTAAGCAATGGACTGAATGGTGACCTAAAATACAAATTTAAACTTAGATTCAACAAAAAGTAGTTTACTTTATATTTCTAGTAATAACAATCGTTTTGTTTGTTTTCATTCAAACTCTTCTATGAATCCACTCAGATATTTTTTTTATCATTAGTCTTAACAGTATTGATTTCTATCATTATTTATTTCTATAACGAGGATCGGTGATTTGCATTAATCGCGTGGTGCTGTCATCGAGGTTGGAAAAAATCCTATCATTTTCCATGTTGTTATTCCTACGGCCGTAGTTTCCTATAGGTTCCCTTTCCCAAGTATTTATTGACATGTCGGCGGTAGTAGGTTTGGATCTGTAATCTTGCTGTAGTGTCACACGCTCAGAACTTTCATATGACCATTCTAGTTTATTCAGCCGGCTTTCCATACTGTTTATCTTGTGTTGGAGGTCATGATTAATGTATTTTTGTTGTGCTAGGGATATTTTTAGGTCTCGTATGCTTTCTTGCTGATCATTTATAACCTTTCTCAAAAACTTGACATCATCGATTAAAAAAGAATCTTCTATACGACCTCTTGAGGCAGAATCTGCAACTTTGCCAGTAGAAGAGCCACGTAGTTGTTGTTTTAACCTGTCATCGATATTATTAACCGGTTGATATGGTTCTGGTTCTGGTTTCCTTATCGGTGAGCTATTACTGTAAAATCTCTTTTGATTGTCAAAATTTTGAACTTTTGGCTGTGATAAGAGATCAGAAACTTGTTTTTTGGATTCCAAATACTCCTTTCTAATATGATTCAGTGTATCATCGTTGGTCCTATCCTCACTATACCCATGTCTGAGCGATTCCGCGCCTGTCATGAAGCTCATGCTTTCTTTACCCAATCTTTCTGAACAACAATTTTCTTAGTTGGTATTAGTTGTCTATTTTTTGTGAATTTGATAATTAAAATGAAATTCAAATCGATGGTGTTAAGTTACTATTGTTGAGAAGCAAATCATATACTTGTCCATTAATGGCAATATCCGCCAAAATCATTTTTAAAGTCATCAAAATTCGTGTTTTCCGGGTAATGGTTAACTGTTTTTGACAGATATACGTGATAATCCAAAATACTTTTGTAATATTATTATCCTCAGCATCTATACACTGTAATTTGTGATGATATTTAAAGATTGATATTAACTTAATGAATTATTAAATGAAATAACTAAATATTATATATGATGCTATTAGTAAGAAAAATGAAATGATATATAATTTAATTTAGATAATGCTAATTGCACAATGGAGTGTGCAGTGAAAGAAAGATACAAAAAAAGAGTTTGCTTGGATTGTGCTATGCATTCAGGTAATTACTTGTTTGTTTGAATCGAAAGAAACAATTGTAAATTCTCAAAAATAGTAGGATTAACACTGTTCACAAACGTTTGATATTTTTCAGGTCCGAGATGCGATTCCAAAAATTGCATTGTCTGAGAGATAAACTCTTTCAGACTAATGTTATGAGCAGGATCATTGGTTCTAATCAATTCATGATGTCTAATTTGCTCACTGGTTAGCGGATAGAATTCAATTGATTGCTCAGTAACAATATCGTTTAGATGATATTTTTCACAATCACCCCCATTAGTTTCGCGTATCTCTTCGAGCATTTCAATCCACAAAGATGAGATAGCCACAAATTCTTCAATAACAGAGGACACTCCAGAGCGCAGTAAACTTGAAATTCCTAAGATATGAACCTTCTTCTGCTTAGGATCATATATATCCTTGAAACAGATTATCCAAACAGAAATAAATTTACGTACAACTTCTTCAAATGGCATATCACTTACAACCATCTTCCTTTCAGCTGAAGGCAACTGGAGGTTTTGCATGGAAGTTGGTAGAGTTTTATGGTAACTGGATAAAAATTCTATGAAAGCAGTTGGGTTGACAAAGCAGATTCTCGCAATAACTTGAAGAACCTGGAGCAGCTGATAGCTGGAAAGGGATTCTTCCAAGGTGACACAATCAAGTAGGGTTTTCAAAACTCCATTGTTGTAGAAACTTTCCAATAACAGATTTTCAAAGTTTGATTCGTTTCTCAAAGATAAAATTTCCCAAATTTCAAGAATTAACTGAAAAGAATCTTCTCTCAGCTTTAACAAATAAGAAGAAAGTTGTTTGAAAATCTCAGCTATTGATGAATTTGAAAAAAATTGTTGTGGTTCTAAAATCAAAGCATAACTCTTAATCAATTCAAGTAGGGTTGGTAAAATTTCTGTATGAGATTCAACACCGACATAAATATAGGGAAGTAGTTCCAAAAAACGAGAATCAAGAGGACATTTATCTGGCATGTAATTTTGCAACAATATTCCCCACAATTCAAAGCCATCCTCGTTTAGTATTTGATATTCGGCAGAGTTAGGATTACATGAGGCCATAAGGATTGGAATAGAGATTTCCCATGTCATGTATGACAGGGATCCCAAAGAACTAGCTAAATGTCTCAAAAGTCTCAACAAAGCATTACATAGAATAGATTCTGTAACATTGTTTGTAGCGATAGCCCAAAGGTCTGGTACAACTTGTAAAATCTCAATAAGCAAATCCTGACTTATTAATGGTTTTGTTTGAATTATCAGGTCGCTGATTGTATTTAGAACATACAATCTAGTTTCTGTCAACGAAACTGATGGTAAGATCTTTCTCAATAGTAGAGACGCAATTGTGTTTAGATAAGGCTGGAAATTGTCTTTGTTAAAATTCCAATCATCAATCATTGTTTTCAAAGATTGCACAACGGTTAGTAGTACGACCTTATCCTCTTCTGATGCCAAAATCTCAGAGAAATATTTGTAGCATAGTGCTTTACTCTCCTCTGAACATTTTACAACAGACCATTCATTTATGATCAGAGCAACACGACGTCGAATTATTTTCAGTCTCTCGCTTGGAGAGTTAGTATTAGAGGCTTCTGGAAGAAATACATCAACAAGTAATCTGTCAAAGTCAACCATCTCACTTACAGCGGTTGCACTTAATTGGAATGCAGAATAAATGGCATCTTTTCTGAGGAAGTCTTCTAGAGAGTCGGATAATGAGTTGGCAGATACCTCAATTTTATTTAGCAAGTATGGAACCAACATTTCTGGGAATGTATTTATTAGATCCTGAAAAAAATTTTCTGCGCAAGGTCTAATTTGATATTCGTAACTGGCCGCCATCTGTTCGTTTATCCATTCCTCGGCATCCATAAACCAATTATCCAGCTCTACTACTCTAAGTTTTAGATACCACTCCATTAAGACGTCGACTAGTTTTTTGATCAAATTTTCATTCAGATATTCATTGTTGATTTTGGATATTGAAGCTTCTATATTTGCTTTATCACTACGGGCCTTTAAAGTTACAGTGCCTTTCTTGGAGACAAAATTAATGACTCGTTTAATTATCATGATTCCTCTAATGGCTACCTGCTCCCAAAAATCACCTGATACATCTGGATTTTCTTCATATACCTGTGATGCTTTATTCAGTAGAAAGCTAGTGTAAGAAATCAAAATTTGCGTTGAGCTTGGTAAGAGTATGAAATTGGCTGGGGATATAGTGACTAAATTGAAATAAAGTTTACCGAAACATTTGATAAATTTCTCATATAAGTCAAATTTCTTGAAATTATCATGGTTAGCAATTAGGACATCAAAATGAGTGATGGATAATTTGATGAATTCACAGACTGTCTCATCACGCTGTGGATATTCATAACCATCACAAACCATACGTCTCAGAACTTTGAGAGCGAGATATGAGATTTGCAGTTTAGAAAAATTCTCTGAATTGGAAATACTCGAATGTGTCCATTCATCAAAACATTCTAAATAATTCCTAACCACTAACGAGAAAACCAAGGGAACTTTACTTTGCATGGCAGGTCTGCATCTACCAATTCTAGCACTCCCCAAAATTTTTACAATTTGATTGAGATGCATCAAAATATTATGGACTTGGATATCATTCCTATAACTTTTAGTCAAGAGCTGCTCAATTGTCTCGAAAAGGTTTGGCCATTCAGCAGGGAAGTCGATTCTTGAGATTCTTGCAGTTGCCTGGGCATTTTGAATGCATAACTGATTATTCTGTTCATCGATAACCTCAAATAGTCGATTTCTAATTGAATTCTTTTCGTCTTTTCCAATAGCATTAATTCTTGTACTTCTCCAGTATTTTTCAACGCCGTTCTTAAATTGAATGACTGCCAGCCACCTTACATGCAATGAGTTCGAGAGATCTAAGTAAATAGACTGCAACAAAAAGTGGAAGCCAGGTTGAGTTTCCCACTCCTTCAATTGCCTTTCGGCCAGCTTTTGAATATCACTACCCATATTTTGCATGTTGCTGGCTTGTTGTAGTGCTTCCACTAAATTCAATTCGGTTAGTTGAATTTGTGACATTTTAGGATGTGTTTTGTTTTCTTTAGTAGTAGATTTTATTTCAATATCAGTTATATTATTATTCTTGGTTCAAAATAAAAGGATACAACTTTGATAAACTAATTGCCAAGTAGCTCTATATGATCATAAAATCCTATACGTTTTCGGTCTTTCAAATGTGGAAGATATAATTGATAGTGGTCCTTTAGTAGATAGATACTAATAGTAAAAATTGAGAAAGCTATCCCTAATATCCTTGTAAAGCTCTGATTGTTGAACTTGTCTTAATTCTTTCCCGAAAAGTCTTTCAGGTTTAGGTTTATTTTTATTGTTCTCTCTCTTACTCAATTTAATACGATTTTCTATAATATTTAATAATAAAATATGCAAATTTGACTGATTAAAAATGGGTTACAAGGTATATTACAGTTCTTCAAAATTTGATGACCTAAAGGTTTTATTGAAATTTTTCTTCTTTAATTTTTTTTTTTTAGTTTTAAAAGAAGGGTTCACCCTTGCGGGCCTTCCACCCCCCATTGTGAAAAATAAAAACAAAAAAAAAATAAAAATTTAGGTCCGGGTCATCGGTATTATCACCGATATTATTATGGCAATGATAACAAAAATATAGTTGGAATATAAAATATTTATACTCATGAATTTAACAAAATGATATGCAGATTAAATTGCTTTAAATAGAAATACTAAATGTATAGAAGAATTGGTACTAATCAATTACAATTAATGGAAAAACGAGAGTGATTCAATGAAATAATGTATATCTATATAATCCATGGCTAAAATTTTCAACGAGCTCTTTTCTGATACAGTTGTTATTTCAGTACTTTCATTACACGGTCGAATAGAGTATCCATTTGAATGTTTTGAATGTTGTCCATCATGCTAGTGAAACTGTTCATGTTGATTGCCTTGTTGGCGAAGTTGCCGTTGATAAATTCCAAGTCAATATCTTGTTGGTCCTCATCAATATCGTCTGTTGTGGCCTTCTCTGATGTTAGTTGGCGCAGTTGCTCGTGGAAATTACGGCCGTGCTCAGTCGCCAGGTTGTCAAAGACACCTTCATTGTTTACTTCATCTGACATCTCAGTACTTACGGTTACACCAACAACACCTAGTCTGGATTGGACATCTAGGAAGAAGAAATCACTGTCGTGATTCCATTCGATCCAGGCAATGTATTCGTCGTGTTGGTAAGTACCTATCTTCTCAGAAAGATCCGAGCTGAAAATAATAATGTTAGATTTGTAGTTTAAAGTTTTATTTTGAGATTCATCAAGACACTGTATATTCACAGCCAGGGCAATTTGACCTGTCTTGTTATTGCAAGTTATTAGTCTTGACATATGACTGTTTTTATAAACACCATCAATGAATGGATACAGGTCATAACTGTAAGTTATTTCACCCTGTAGTACATCTATCGCATATAATGTTGTCTTCGTTGCTACGATCAAAGTAGTGTCGTTAGATAGTAGAATAGCCTGGATTCCGAAATCTAGGTTGAATTCGCATAGAGGAGAATCGAACTTCCTTAGAGTCTCGAAATCTAGAACCTGTAGCTTATCATCGAACCCGTGGAAAATCAAACTACCATCAGAGGACCATGCTAGAGAGACAGAATTGCTGAAGTGGTTAAAGTTTGGTAGAGATAACTTCTTCAAACACCAGTTTTTCTCGTGTTCATCGAAGGCCCAGAATTTCAGACCACCGTTGTTGTCTGCTGTTAGACAACCCTCTCCTGAGTTAACACCTTGTGGAGCAACTAGGACCTTGGTAATTGGAGTGCTTAAACCGTGTGGGTTCAAAACTTTAGTTTGGAGATTCCATTGATCTTCAGCAGGATCTTTCTCCCAGAACTTCAAAACGTAATTTAAATCCTTGGAAGATGGTAAGTCCTCTGGTGGGTATTCAACTTCTTGTGTTATCATCCATTTACCACTGTTGGTGAATTGAACCTCTGTGATACTTGGTTCCTGAATATTTAACTCGCTTCTAACTTTACCCATAGCAGCAGTAGTACTTGAAGTCATGTACTGGTAAGAGACCGGTTCGTTTTTATAGAAATCGTATGATTGTACTGCAGATACATGTGGAAAGTATATTTGCTTAGATATAGGGTTCACACAAGCAGAAACAGTAAAATCTTGTCTCTTGGCTTTCAAGAGCTTCTTCTTTTGCTTTTTCTTTGAAACAGTTGAAGATGCCAATGAATCGGATGTCTTTGTATTTACTGCAGATACTGGTTGCTTACCATTTTTTGTGGTTGAAGTAAAGACAGGTAGTGGACCACTAATTGACAGTTTGGAAGTCAAATCTGCGGCATTTAGTAGTAGAACTTGGTAATCAGCAGAGCTTACGTTTTCGGTTAATTGTAAAGTTAATGAATAAAATTTGCCATTACCCATTGTTTCGATATCGACTATAACACCGTTCAATCTTGGCAAGAATTGTTGCAAATTGGAAGACAATTGCCAAAAACTTAACACTTTCTCCCAACCACCTGACAGTAAATAAGAACTGTCGTCTGTGAAGGATAGTGTCAACACAGAGTCAATATGCCACTTCAGTAATCTTGTTTGCAGATCCTGGAGTTGAACCATTGTTATCACACCGGACACAAATCCTAAAGCTAATTGAGTACCGTCGTTGTTGATAGCCATGGTAGAAATGTTACGAGCATTAGAAGATTGTGAAATGTTGGTTGAAGGCAATACAGCGTTCAATTCAAACTTAGATTTCAGAGAGTCATCGAACAGAGAGACGGATTCAATGTATTTCTTGTTTTTGGAGCCCTCGGACATGCATGTCAAATATTGACCGTTGTTAGACCAGTTCATCAACTGCACGTTATCCAAAGTACGTTGTAATGTCAGCTGTGTGTTATCTAGAGACAATTGACATTCATAGACACGGTACGTATACGTTAGATTGTCTTCGTTTCTTTCAGAAGATACCAATTTGTAAGAACCATTGTGAAAGACAATTGTGGTTACTGTTTCACGTTCTGAACCTAGCTTCATCTTCAAGTCCACATGTTTAGGAGATTCTACCAACTTCCCCTTCAAATTCAACACCAAAACGTGGCCATGACTAGTACATATAGTGATGTAATTGCTATCGTTATTATTATTATTGTTGTTGTTATTATCATTGGTTTCCTGTTCCAACAAGTCTCCCATGGCAATATGCACTATGGTAACATCCTCAGAGGAAAATACGGAGTTCAGCACTTCGTGATTAGGAAACTTGATAGTCTTAACACACTGTCTAGTCTCTGTTGAGTATACTTTAATCTGGTTATTAAACGGAACGATATAGTGCACAGCATCCCCGGACAACAAGTTACCGGCTTTCTTACACACGGCAACGTCTCTATCTCTAGCCAGAGATGGTTTACCACCAGACACCAAAGAAAGGTGAAACTTATCAATCTCCATTTGATAACCTATTTTATTTAAATTGGTTTGTTGCTGTTTTTTAACAAAGTATGATAACAAATATCCAATAGAATATTTTAAATCACTCTCTCATCGCTTTCTCATTAAGAACCCATCATTTAGCTCATCGCAAAAAGTATCCAAAAATTTTTCAAATTTTTCGAAACTAACCCGGTTATATCACATGATATACGTTAGAAAATATATAAGGCACATGGATGTTTCGTTTCTCACTATACATGATATATCCGTACCCAATTACATTCTTTCTAATTTTTTTTTTTTTTTTTATTTCATCTTCTTTTTTGTATCATCGATCACGGTTGTTGTTGTTTTGTTATTTTTTTTTTTGTGTTTCTTTTTTTGTGTTTGTCTTCTTGTTTGTTTGTTTTTCGCGTTGTATGTGCACAGAAATCAACGTGGGAAAGAAATAGAGATATGTGTTGGTGATCGCCTTTCTCTCTCTCTCAGCTTCTTTTTGTCGTGTGGATGTGTAGTATACCCTCCAAACCCCCAGACACACACGTAGAGAGACAACAAAAAAAAAGAGCGTGATATAGAAGAGAGCGAGAGAGAAGAAAAACGCTTCAAAAGCTTCTGTATACGCGCGGTGTAGTATTTGATTTCTTGTGCGGCAGTTCTTCTGTGCAGCGCAAGAAATCAGGAAAAAAAAAAGGAAGGAAGAAATAATTCAAATCAAAACAAAACAAAACAAAAAACGGGGGGGGAGTAAGGGAAATAATGGATAGATGGGGTTTTCCGTGAGAAGAGAATATTCTATATAAAAGAATAAACAATACGGAAGATAAATAAACAAAAAAAAAAATAATAACTAGGAAAAAGTAACTTTCCTTTCTTTAGTGTTTATTGAAAAATACTTTTAAATAAATATATTATCACAAGACAAAACAAACAATAAAACCAAACAAAAAAAAAATAAGAAATGCCAGCTGTTAAGAAGAGTAAAGAGAGTAGTCCTAAGTTGAGTTACAAGGATTTGATCACTGAGGGTCTTAAGTCCTTGAACAGTGGTAAAGGTGCCAGTCGTGTTGCCTTGAAGAAGTACGTCAAGGAGACTCATCCAGATGTTGCCAGTGCTTCTCTGTTTGACAGTTACTTCAACAACGCCATCAAGAAGGGTGTTGAGACCAAGGATTTCCAGTTGCCAAAGGGTCCTTCTGGTATTTTGAAGTTGGTCAAGAAGACTAGCACTACCACTACCAAGAGTTCCAGTGGTAAGGATGAGAAGAAGGTTACCAAGAAGAGCACTGTCTCCAAGGCTTCTTCTTCTTCTTCTAGTACTACCAAGACCGCCACAAAGAAGGCTCCCAAGAAGGTTACTAAGAGTACTGGTACAACCAAGGCCTCCACTACCAAGAGCAAAACCCCAGCTAAGACTCCAGCTAAGAAGAGTGACAAGGGTGTTACTTACAGGGAGATGGTTTTGCACGGTGTCCTATCGATAAAAGACGGTAAGGGTGCTTCCCGTGCTGCTTTGAAGAAGTACATCAAGGAGCAATACCCTGCCAACGTCGGCAAAGTAGGGAACTTCGATTACTTGGTCAACAGTGCCATCAAGAAGGGTGTGGAGTCCGGTGAGTTGTCTCAACCTTCTGGACCATCTGGTATGGTTAAAATTCTGAAAAAGGGTAGAGAATCTGCTAAAGCCTAAGGGAGGAATTGAGTTGTATATATTTCTTCTTAAACCCCTCCATCCCAGTATCACTTCTCCGCTTCCGCCCCCTCCCGTCTCTATTTTTAAATTAGGTGTGTTGATGGATTGTAATATTATATTTTTTTCTTCCTCTACTATATTTTATTTTTTTATTTTTTTTTTCTGTCTCTGTGCTATCCTCCATCCCTTTTTTTTTTCTTTCTCTCTTTCTAATTTTACATTACTTATCTTTCTTTTCTATTAAATTCCAGTTTTATTACTACGATTTGTTTTGTTTCTTTCTTTTTTTGAATTTTTATTTCCATTCCCTCTATAATAATCCCCTCTCGGTATGATATTAACCAAACCGTTCCCTTCTTTCTCTTCCTCACCCATTCCCACACATGTAATTTTTTTTTAGAACGAGAATTAATCAATGTAATATATTTTGTAATAAAAGAATTTGTCCTATCATTATTGTATGATTGTATTGTTGTATTGTTGTATTGTTACGTATCAATATATATTTAATCAATATATACGTATGTCATATCCAACGTAGAGAAAATTTTTTTCAATAGGGTTTTCAGCACCCCCCCACCTCCCAATCCGCCAAGAATTTTGTTTTTCTGTTCAGAAAAGAGATTTGGAAAAGAAGCGACGGGGGGGGAGAACAGTTTGTTTTGCTTTAAGATTAGGTTTTTAGTATTTACGATTTTTTAGGTCTTTGCATGATAATAAGGGTTTGAATATTATTAGGTCTTCTCGGTTTCTTTCTTTTTTTTTTTCTTACCTCGAGAAACTCCGGAAGGATTTACGCTTACATAATTTGCTTTTAGCACACATTTCTGAAGAAGACTATGATGAGTGGTGCGTATTCTGAGCTTGACGGGCTCAATCGGTTCTCGGATATACTCAACGACCTTCCTGTCAAGACCAAGCTTGCTTTGTCGTCGCTTTCGCTGCTGGATAATGTCTCTACACAGTTGCTACGGTTCCTGATTTCGAATTCCAACACCCCCAATGTCATTGCCGTGATATCTAGCAGTGACAACTATGTCGCCACTGGTGAATCAGAACTGTTCCAGACGCTGGTGAGACTATTCAAGAACATCAGGGACATCTATGAGTCCCGGACACCGCTGCTTAATGTGAACAACGTGGCCCCAGGGCTGTGGTTGCTCAATATCCCACCGCCTTCGCTGCTGCACGGCCACGAGGCATACATTGTTGCTGCGGTGAGGAAAGCTAACCTTGTGACGTTCATCCTCACGGTGATAAATGCTCTGCCTTACGGATTCGACTTCTTGCAGTCTGTGTACCTTGATGTGTTCTGTCCAAACACCATTTTCACGGATCAGCACATGGATCAGTCCTCGAAGTTTCTGAAACCTCAGGCGGTTATTTATCTGAACTTGAAAACACATGCATACATCGCCTCGGTCAAGGAGCATCTTGGGTTTGAAAATCAGATCCCGGAACGGGAGAAGAAGGAGCTTCTCGACAAGATATTCCCTGATGATATCGATCAAGTCTTGCTGAAACGTAAGTTGGCAGCTGATGGTGAGAAGAAAGTTCTGTCTCCCTCTGAGAAAGAGTTCATCGGCAGATGCGAGCGTCGTAAGGAGAACCTCATGGGAATTGAGGATTACAATGATCTTCTGAAGAGTTATGACTGGGTCTACTTTGTAAGAGAACTACTGGAATACTGTGGCAGGAACATCAACCTTATAGTTTGGGGTAAAAAGGGCCGTGCCAGGTCCGTATTGTTCGAATTCGATACCACTGACTTCGATCCTCAAATTCTGTACGCAACAGGTTATCATCAAATTTCTAATGTCCAAAGAAGATCAATGGACATCTCGGATGCGGATACTGGCAGACTTACTGAAGCCGAAAAACATTCCATATCACCTGAATTGCAGGCATTGACCGAAGAGGAAAACGCAGTTATTCAAAATGAAGATATTCAAAGAGTATTTCAAGAAACTGCGCACAATTCCAGTGAACCGGAAACTAGTGCTCTACTACATAGTGATGAAAATGTGGATACACAACTGATGGGTGACACAAGCTCAACATTACCAAATATTATTCCAAAATCTGCTGCTTCGGCTGTCAGAATTGCGAAAAGCAAGAGAATATGGTCTAAAGAGGAAGAGGAGGCTCTAATAAATGGTCTTATCGAATTGGGACCAGCATGGGCTAAAATTTTAGACCTTTATGGACCTGGTGGTAAAGTTAATGAACATCTGAAAAATAGAACACAAGTTCAATTGAAGGATAAAGCCAGGAATTGGAAGCTTCATTACCTAAAAAATAATAAACCTCTGCCTAGTTATTTGATGAGAGTCACTGGTACCTTAGACAAGGTGCAAAAACCGAAGAAAAAAATGATGAAAAATTCATCAGATGCGCTGGTATAGGTAGATTTTCCAAAAAGTGGAAAAACGCATTGTAAAAGTACTCCCAAAACAATATTTGCTATGAACTTGCAGCATTAATTACTAATTTGAAAAATATTCATATTTTTCATTCTTTCTTTTTAATTTAAATTGCTCTTTGTTTATTTAACAAGATTTTTATTATATGTAATTGATTTATTGATATGTATTCGTGTTTTAACAGATACTTATGTATAGAAATAATGCATGGTGTTGTAATTATGAAGATATATTTTATATTTATATTAGGTTTAATTACAATTATATTGATCTATTTTCAAAGATATATTCTTTTAATATTTTATACTATAGTTTTGAAAAAAGATACATATCATTTTACTCAGTGTTCTTCTTTACATAATCCCATAAACTTTTCAGTAGACCTTCAGGTAAACTGTATAAGTCGATAATGAATTCTCCTTCTTCTACGTTATTCGTGACATTCATTTCAGGTGTTTTATTATCTGTGACCATCTGCACAACACCTACTAAATCATCTTCATTAAGTTTTGTTAGTCCAAATGCTAGTTTCTCTAGATCGACGTTACCTTTAACAGTAGATGGGGTGGATGTCTTTGCTTTCTTAGATTTGGACTCAGTGGTGGCATTCGAGCCCGCCATTTTTCTCTTATTAGTGGCAGCAGAAGTATCCTCCGTAGAACCACTCTTAGCCAATTCTGCAGTCAGTAGAGGTTTATTCAATGGGACTTGGATGACATGGTCAACTTCGTATGATTCTTGCAAAAAGTTTAGATCGTGTGATACTTTTCTTTCTCCTCCCTTCTCAAGGAAATACAAACTTATATCTAGAGGGAAACCACCCCAGCCTTGTTCCACAATCTTAAAAGGAGAGTCGTTAAATGTTCTATTTGGGTTTGCAAAAGTTGGATGTAGATGATAAACAACCTTATCGAATATAGTAGCCGGGATTTCCTTACCTTCTTCATCTAATAAAGCAATTTCAATGCTCCATTGACGAACAGGAAAGTTTTCCACAGGAGGGACATCTGGAAGAATATGCTGCTCGGTCTTTATCCTTATAGTTCTCTTGGTTGACTTCAAAAATACATTTCATCATAAAAAAAAATCCCGCATATTATCTATTTTATTACCTATCAATAAATTCTTCGATCATAACATTTATATTGGTCTTTTCTTCATTATGTTCCTTTTTTTTTTATATTTTCAGCATTAAGACTTAAATATTAGATATTATGGATATTTTCAACGGGAGATTTTTTTAAATTTGATATAAATGTTAGTAAATTAATTCTGATTAGAAATGTAAAGTGAATAATTTTATCAACATACCGCCACCATTGTTAAACTTTGTAAGATGTATTTATTTTTTTTCTCTTTCCCTTTTGATGAGCTTTCGCAAGTATATTACTTGTTAAACTAACTGAATTCTGTTTTCAGAGACTGTTTCCCACAATCAAGCACACTCAAGTCAATTGTTATTGTTAATTGTTCTTCAAAAAGAAACTGAGTATTAACAGAGCGTAGGGTTAATTTTAGGGTAGTCTCAATTAGTTCTTGAATATTTCCTCGTGTCTCACCCACACCTCGTAACACAATCCAGTCCGTAAACAGTCAAAAATTGATGGTGGGACACTGTCTCTTGAATTTTTCGAAATTTTGAAATTTTTGAAATTTTTTTTCCCGTCGCTTCATTTATCGCTTTTTCTCAATTTTTCTGCGTGATAATATTTGAATTTAGTGATACGTAGTATATGATGGTGTATTATTAATTTTCAGTTTTGAGAGAAAAATAGTTTTTTATTTTCTAATTTTTAATTTTGTGTTATAGCAAGTTTAAAAGTTACGTATATATATATATATATATTTTTTAACCTAAATGAATTATAATAGAGCAAGAGCAGAGGCACCCAAAATTGCTACACCAGATAGCCATTGGCTCTTGATCAAGTTTGTACCAGCATTTTCA
Organism: Nakaseomyces sp. UFMG-CM-Y6046; assembly: GCA_030571395.1. Classification (NCBI taxonomy): domain Eukaryota; kingdom Fungi; phylum Ascomycota; class Saccharomycetes; order Saccharomycetales; family Saccharomycetaceae; genus Nakaseomyces; species Nakaseomyces sp. UFMG-CM-Y6046. The sequence continues at coordinate 6,873 of JAJLXT010000027.1, read as the reverse complement.
TAATTCTTTTCATTTTCTTCTGGGATTGAAGGTTCCTCATCATCATCAGGTAATTTCTGGACCGGTTTACCTTTATGTCCCTTTTCTTTCTTAATGTCTTCATCGTCGAAATCGTCATCTAGCTTATCATCGTCATCACTATCCGTGTCTTTATCCTTCTTCTTGTCTTCATCCTTGTCATTTCCCTTCTTCTTATCTTCATCGGTGTCTTTCTCGTGATCATCGGGCTTTCCAGTAGGTTTTGGAGTCTTAGATTCGCTTGGTTTGGTTGTAGTTGCCAATGTAGTGGACTTACTTGAAATATACACTGTGGTGGTTGTAGTAGAAGTCGACGTAGAAGATGAACTTATTGTCTTGGGCTTCTCCTTATGCTTATCCTTCCCCTTTGATTTATCACCGCCTTTTTGGTTGTCGTCCTTCTTATCATTCCCTTCTTTACCTTTTTCTTTATCTTCACCAGCATCTTCTTCTTCCTTTTTATCATCTTTATGTTTCCAGGTTGTAGACTCCATCATTTGATGATCAACCTTCAAGGCGGAGGCCTTAATAAATTCTGGAACATTCGGTAGATCTGCAAAAATAATATTCGATGACTGAGATAGAGTGTCTATCAATAGCGGGGATGTCGATTGTTTGTCAATGTGGATGACTAGTGGGTTAGAACCGGAGCCCTTGTTCACTGAATCACCGCCAACATCTTCCGTGCTTAAGTACACTTTGAATTGTTCACAGAGAGCCATGGAACTCAATAAACAACCTGAAATAAAAGTCGTTTTCATTGTTTGTTTGTTTTTTTAATAATTAAAGGAGATGATTTTGTTTGTTTCTTAATGTTGGATTACATTGAAATTTTTGATAAAAGAATTAACTTACCAAGTAATGTTATTGATTCCGAAATAAAATGTTTAACCTTTTATACTTCATTACTGAAAAAAAAAAAAAATAAATAAATAAGTAACAAAAAGCCACAAAAGTATTCCTTTTTGTGACAATACTAATACGTTGTGTTCAATACTATGTAATATTCATTATATTATTTAAGCATATTTTGTGTACAATCATATAATTTCAGACGAACTACCATTGGATCACGATAAACTACTTGTCGAAATATCGGGAAGAACATAATGATTTTAAAAAAATGGTTTCAATAAATTAAAATCTGTAAGCTAAAATTATATATAAAGAGGTTTTTATAAAAAATCTATTACTTAAGAAATAATTTATTGTTGACCAGCCAAAGCAGCGATCTTGGCAGCAACACGGGCTTGTCTTTCTTCCTTGGTCAACTTCTTAGATCTGTACTTGTTGGATTCAGCAGCGTATTGCTCCTTGGTGAACTTCTTCTCAGTTGGCTTGAAGGTTGGGTCAGCTCTGATAGCTTCGTGGGCAGAAGCGTAGATGTCTTCCAAAGAGTCGGCATCAATGTCGTCAGCCAAGTAACCCTTGAACAACTCAGAGAATCTCTCTTCATCATCGTCAGCCAATTCTTCCATGTATTGGGAAACGTGACCACCGAAGATGTAAGATCTCAACAAGTCAGCGTCCAATTCTTCAGCTTCGAAGTCCCAACCTGGGAATCTGTTCTCGGAGTGAGGAACGTACAAACCACCGTCAGAAGCACCCTTCAAGGCACCGAAAACTCTGGCACCGGTGGTGGTTCTTTGCAAACCAATGTCCAAGAAGACCTTGAATGGACGTGGACCGTCTTCGACAGCTTCGGTCAATTCGTATTCACCTTCAACTTCTTCGACACCTGGGTAGGTTTCGTCCAAGCCCAACTTTTGCAAAGCTCTTCTAGCAACCAACAAACCGGTAGCGTAAGCAGCGGCCCAGTTAGTCAAACCATGGGTAATACCGTACTTTGGCAACTCATGAGAGTAAGCAGCAGCCAAAACGATGTCACCAGTGATGGTAGAAGAAACAATTTGACAGATAATGTCCTTGTTGGTGAATCTAACAACCAATCTGTACTTTGGAGAGTTGTACTTAGCCTTGTGTTGAGCGACCAATCTCTTTCTTTGGTAGTAATCGGTCTTACCTTCTCTTCTTCTTCTGAAAGGAGTTTGGTAACGAGAGTGGTAGGCAGAGTTCTTTAGGTTTTGTTGGAACACCATTTTTGATAGGATATATATCGGTGGTTTTTTATTTCTTCAATAATAAAAAAAAGAATTTATAAATATAAATAAGATGAAAGGAACAATTCAAAGGTACAAGAAATACATGTACAACATTAACAAGAGTATATATAAAAAAAATTTTTTTTCAAGAAGTTCTATAATATTTCAATTGACATTGAAAAAAAAAATTTTTTGCGATGCCCCCCACTGCCATCGTTCCGAAGCTGAAAATTTTTTGAAAAAATAGAAAAAAATGAAAATTGTATAGCTATGTACGTAAATTTCCTTGTGATTATGTTACCCGGTGGTTGGAATGAAATATTGGTTGTTTTATTTTTTTTAACTTGAGATTTCCGTTTCTGTAAATAATTACTGTTTTAGGAAGTCATATTTAGTGTTTCGTAGCTGTCATTTGATGAAAACGTCTTAAGGGATCAAAGCCTTATTCGTTGGTGTACGGGTGTCAATGTACAGTCACTCAGTATTTATATGCTTTTTTTTTTATCTTATAGGGTGTGATATGGGGATAGATGACTACAGGTTCAACGGTGACTATAATCAAATATATCGCTTGAGATATTAATATTTACTGAATGCGTTAATCTAAAATATACATATATATTGTCCTATTTACATAAAGGGTTTATTTGTTTTTTTTTATCTAATCCTTTGGTTTAGGGTTTTTTTTATAAGTTCGTAAGCAGAAAGGATTAGTAAGTTTTCTCTCTTGAGTGTATTGCATTTTTAATTCTGTTTTGTTATCGTTTTCATTTTCTAAGATCAAATTGATGGGAATATTCATACATCTTTTGTAGAATCTACCACTTGTGGAGTTAAGATTTCTCCATTGGCTATATTTCTATCATCGATTGGCTCGTGGTCAGAGACGGCTGATCCGTCCCCATAGTGTGCTTTGAAAAATGTATAATGTAAGATGATATCGTCGATATTACGCATAGCTGGATCTGTGGCAAAGTCAGGGTCGATGAAAAAGAACACAGGCATGTCAATCTCTTCTCCAGCTGACAGTTTTTGCTCTTCGAAACAGAAACACTGGATTTTGTTGAAATATTGAGCAGCTTCACCCGGTGAAATACTATATGTGGCCATACCGATGATATCCTTGTCACTGTTGTTTTTGGCCTTGTAAAACGCCAAAGCTGTTTCACCTGGTAAAACATAGACTTCTCTCTGCTGTGGTGTGAATTTCCAGGGCAAAATCTGAGACACTTCACTGGTAAAAGAGACTCTGAGACGTTTTCCAGTATCGACAGGGATCAACTTATCATCCGTAAACTTCCTCTTATCTGTAATAGGGACGCCACCAAACCCTGTACGAGCACAAATAGCTCTATAAAGGGGCACTGCAGCGTATGCTAGGCCCAACGCTACAATGGCAACACTACCGAAATAATATGCCATTGTTCGATCCTTAAATTTCCTTTCCTTAGCCATTTTCATGTCACGCAACTGCCTAATCTCATCTCTTGTCATCTTTGAGAAATCAAGTTTATTGTTATTGGGTGTAGTTCCCTTGAATCGTCTTGTGAGTAGTTGTATCCTTATTTGAGATGACTTATTCAACTGAATCCTCGGTATAGTACCAGGTTTTAAAGACCGCAGTCCGATGTTCCTCCACATGCTTGGAATATTATATTACTAATGTTACCGTTGGAGATCCTTTACAAAGTGCTTACTGCTGGAATTATAGTTCACTGGTAATTCAACTCTTTAAGTGTGTGAAGTAAAGATTCGAGTTATAGCAATTTCTGGTTTTTGTCGGGGGGGAAGCAATTAAACCCACCCCCCACCCCTTAGAAAGAAAAAAAAAAAAAATCTTAAAATATCTAAAAACCCACAACAATCACCAAAATGAGAAAAACAAATGTCAGTATAAACAAGGTCTGTCATCTAGAAGCTAAGTATTGGATATCTTCAGGCAGTTTATATGAACAACGATTGAAGAAAGAGTTTGTACATTAATGGAAGGCCCATCTACGAAGAAGCAGAAGAAGAACACATTGAAGTCATGTATATTTTGTCGAAGGTCGCATGTGAATTGCGATAAAAAGCGACCATGTTCCCGTTGTATCAAGCGAGACATCGGGCATCTCTGTACTGTAGAAGAGAGTACATCGGGCCAAGATATACCGTCGGAACAAACTGACGAGAAGGAACTACCAAATAATGTGGATGCGTCGTATAATCCCGACGGATTTATGAGAGACGGCATTAATAGCAACGGTGTTACTAGTGGAAACACTAACAATGGTGTGAATGGTAGTAGTAATAATAGTAACAATGAAAACTTGTTACTGCCGCCGCAACCTAACTTTGTGTCACAGAATGTAGGGTCTGAGTTTAGTTCGTTAAACGAGTTTTTAATGATGTTAGAGAATCCTCTACCTATGGATTCCGAGACGAACGTACAAGGTATGAATGAGTACAGGAATGCTATCGAAAACGTACCGCCCCAACTAAATTCGAGTACGAACAACAATATCGGGAATGCTAACAATGGAGAGACACAACAGCAGCAGCAGCAGCAGCAGGATGCACCAGAACATTCCAAGAAGATGAGGAACTCAAGTATGAATGAAGATATACCGACATCAAAGGAACAGTTCTTCTTAACAGCAGCCGATCCATCCACTGAAATGACACCTGAAGACAGACTGAAACTAGTTATTAATGCCAAGCTGGAAGCAGGGCTTCTCAAACCTTATGATTATGCCAAGGGGTATGCACGCCTACAGGAGTACATGGACAAATATATGAATCAATCAAGCAAACAGCGTATTTTGAAGCCACTGATGAGTATACGGCCAGCGTTCAGGACCATTGCCAAGACTTTGAAAGATGTAGACCTGGTTCTGGTTGAAGAGAGTTTTGAGCGTATGTTACTGTCATATGATCGTGTGTTCACATCGATGAGTATGCCAGCATGTCTGTGGAGGCGTACAGGTGAGATATACAGGGCCAATAAGGAGTTTGCGTCGCTGGTTGACTGTACAGTGGATGACCTGCGAGACGGTAGATTTGCTATTTACGAGTTGATGACTGAGGAGAGTGCCGTGAACTTCTGGGAGAAGTACGGATCCATAGCGTTTGATAAAGGTCAAAAAGCGGTGTTAACTAGTTGTTCCTTACGCACAAAGGATGGCTCCAAGATGAGGCCGTGTTGTTTCAGTTTTACGATTAGAAGGGACAGGTACAACATCCCAATTTGCATAGTTGGTAACTTTATACCGTTATCTACCACAACAGAACAAAGAACATAATGATATATATAGTCTCAGAAAAAAAGAAATATATTAAATAAAAGATGTAAGTCCTACCAGCCCTTGCAAAGCATATTATAATTAAACCCCTATTTCCTCTAAAAGAAGAAAAGGAAAATAAAGAATGCAATGCAAAAAGGGCATTAAGATGAACTCATATGATCTCTCCGATGGACTTGACGCTTCTGGTATGACAATACGGTTAGAAAGAACGTAATTAGGAAGCAACACGGTTTTATAGTCCTGGATGATATAATCCGCACGATTATTTTTGTTTATATTTCTTTTTTTCTGTACAAGAAAACGAAAATAAATAATAAAGGTGAAGACATAAGTTCTAGATATTGCAAAGTTAGCATGTTCTTATATATTCAGTTTTGGCGAGAAAATGAAAAATTAAAAAAAAAAAATTTTTTTTCTTATGGACTGAGCACGGGTGGTATGCCGTATATTGATACATAAAACGTGAAATTAGGGTATTCTTCTTGTACTGATACTGACACAGCATATTAGTCAATGGATATATATAAGAGAACATTCAAAAAAATAAACAGAATAATATTACCTTAGAATATTTAGATATAGAAAATTAATGCTTTAAAAGATGTGTATATATGAGGGGTGGAAAAAAAGGATGCAAAGTATAAGTTTTTGTTGTTGTTTTTTTTAGGGATGATAAGCAGAGAAAACAAATTAATGTAGGGTTGTGGTGGTTCTCTTGGCCTTGTAGTCCTTTATGGCGGCCTTGATGGCGTCCTCTGCCAACATGGAGCAATGCAGCTTGACTGGAGGCAAACTCAATTCCTTAGCAATGGTTGTGTTCTTGATCTTGGCTGCGTCATCCAGAGTCATGCCGTGCACTAGCTCGGTCATGTAAGATGAGGACGCAATGGCTGACCCGCACCCAAACGTCTTAAACTTAACATCCTCTATCACACCGGTCTTATCGTTAACCTTAATCTGTAGTCTCATCACATCACCGCACGCAGGTGCTCCAACAAGTCCCGTTCCGACATTAGGCAAAGTCTTATCCATGGTCCCCACATTTCTTGGGTTAGTGTAGTGATCGATAACTTTCTGATGGTATAGTCTTGCTCCTAGAAGCGGTCTAGCAATCTGTGGTCTTCTAGCAAAGTGTTGTACTGGCCTTATTCCTAATCTCTGTAGCATCATCTTGGTATTTTTCTTTCCTAGCTTTGTATTGGGTTTATTGAATATCCTTTCTCTTAGTTCTACCTCTTTTTTTTCTTACAATATGCAAGGAAGTACAAATAAACCTATAACAAAAAAAAGTAAACTCCTTTTATATATATACATTTTTTTTTTCTTACTTTTTAAGTTCACTATAGAATATAATTTTCTCTTTTTCTCTTGTTTTTTTTGTTTTTAACACTATTTCTTTAAAATATAATACATTTATCTCCGTTTCTACAGCTTCTTCTAAGATAGTTGGAGATATTTTTTTAATTTTT
>JAJLXT010000026.1:69098-112827 GCA_030571395.1 Nakaseomyces sp. UFMG-CM-Y6046 | reverse complement strand
AGACTGATCTGATCTCGTTCTTCCCAACCACGGACTCCGACGGCAAGACTGTCACGGGCACCAGGACGTACACCTTGAGCGACACGAACACGTACTCTCAGCCAGACCCTACCACAGTGACTGTTACCAAGGACGGCAAGCCTGAGACTGATCTGATCTCGTTCTTCCCAACCACGGACTCCGACGGCAAGACTGTCACAGGTAGTGTCACATACATGATAAGTCTTAATGTTATTTCAGATGACTTCGGGATTCCCTATTCTCAGCCAAACCCAAGTACTGTGATTGTCACGAAGGCCAGTACGACCGAGACCGATGTGATATCTTACTTCCCAACTACTGACTCCAATGGCAGGACTGTCACCGGCACCAAGACCTACACTCTGAGCGACACGAACACATACTCTCAGCCAGACCCAACCACAGTTACTGTCACGAAGGCCAGTACTACAGAGGTCGATGTGATCTCGTTCTTCCCAACTACGGACTCTGACGGCAAGACTGTCACGGGCACCACAACCTACAAAATTGTAACAGATACAATTAGCGAACCCTTATTCCCTGATTTCCCTCTTTACTCTGAGCCATCACCATCAACTGTTGTTGTCACGAAGGCCAGTACGACCGAGACCGATGTGATATCTTACTTCCCAACTACTGACTCCAATGGCAGGACTGTCACCGGTTCCACCACCTACACTTTGGGACCACACCCAAGATCAGATGAAAATGCTGGTGAACCTGACTCCACCTCTGTCTTCACCTCCGATGGTATTGTCATCACCCAGATTGTGTCTCACTCTACTTACAAAGCTAGTAACGGTCATTTGACTACGGATGCCGTTACTTACTTGACCTATGATGAAGTTGATGCCAATCCATTGTACCAGAACATTAGCTCCAGTGCCACTGTATCAATGGCTCCATCTGCATCTGCGCCAATTTCTGTTACTTATTCCCAACCAAGCATATCGACCATTATTGTCACTGTTGATGGCGAACCAGTGACTAAGATCATTACCTACTGTCCAATTGTTGATTCGAAGGGTAAGACAAAGACGAGCACTAGCACAATTACTGTAGGACATAGCAGTTCACCAACGCCTACACATGCTGGTTCTGGTTCTGGTTCTGGTTCTGGTTCTGGTTCTTCCGGTTCCGGTTCGAACGCTGGTTCTTCAGGTTCTTCGAACTCTGGCTCTTCTGGCTCTTCTGGTTCGAACTCTGGTTCTTCTGGTTCGAACTCTGGCTCTTCCAGTTCTAACTCTGGCTCTTCCAGTTCTAACTCTGGCTCTTCCAGTTCTAACTCCGGTTCTTCTGGTGCTCACTCTGGATCTGGTTCGTCCGGTTCCAGTTCGAACACTGGTTCTTCCGGTTCTAACTCCGGTTCTTCTGGTGCTCACTCTGGATCTGGTTCTTCCGGTTCCGGTTCGAACGCTGGTTCTTCAGGTTCTTCTAACTCTGGCTCTTCTGGCTCTTCTGGCTCTTCCAGTTCGAACGCTGGTTCTTCCGGTTCTAACTCCGGTTCTTCTGGTGCTCACTCTGGATCTGGTTCTTCCGGTTCCGGTTCGAACGCTGGTTCTTCCAGTTCTAACTCCGGTTCTTCTGGTGCTCACTCTGGATCTGGTTCTTCCGGTTCCGGTTCGAACGCTGGCTCTTCTGGCCTCAGCTCCGGAGCCAACTCTGGGTCTTCCAATAATGGCTCCTCAGCCTCTTCTGGACCAATGAATACAAATTCAGGACCAGTCTCTAACTCTGGATCTTCAGGTTCTAATCAAGGTAATCGTCTGAGTGTTCAACAAAGTGCCTCAGCCACTAGCAGCCATCCAACGGTGAACAACATCCAATACCATGCTAGCGGTTCCACTACGTCCAACAACATATGGCTAGCTGCAGTCATGCTGTTATTGTCTTTCATTTGATGGCACTTGATTTCATTTCTCGTATTTTACTTCAATCCTATCCTTTTCATCTTTTATTTCCATTACATCAAATGATCATTTAGTTCGTCAAAATCATCTCATACCCCCTGATTTCATATGTTTTTTATTCTATAACAGTTTTACTGTTGCTCTTCCACTATACAATTTCAAAATCTACCATATCAAATTAATTAATCAATATATCTTATTAATTTTTAAACTCTGTTTCGTAGTAATTTCAATTTTCTTCTTCTTGCTATACATACTGGTGGTGTTCACTCTCCATCACAGCTGTTATCTATTTGTGCATAAAAAATATCAACAACTAATTATCAATAAATGGGTTGCTATTCTAAACTGGATTGCTTATGTCATAACACAATCTCAAATCATATATCACGAAGTAGTATATAATTTACCCTGCCCTACTCACAGGGTCAATAATAATTTTTTAAAAAAAAATAAAAATTTAAAAGTAAAATTTTATGAGCAAGCTCATCGCGATGAGCTAAGCTGATTAATTAATTGGGATCATCTTTTGAATTAAGAAATGTATACGGTCTAGCTCCTGTGTTTGAATATCTATCACAGGGTATACGAGAGTATTTGGAAGTCAGAATATTACACAAATGGTTGCCAAGAAGAGAACGAAATTGAGGGACAAAGTCTCACGCCAAACTAATAAGGAACAAAATGTGGAAGTAGAAGAGGTGAACTATTCAAGTGTGCTTGGTGAGGACCCTAGGGCGTTTCTGCATCAAAGTAAAGAGACTAAAAGAGATAAGATGAGTCAGAAACATTCTATGTTCTTGGAAAGGCTGAGAGAAAAGAGTATGAATGGTGAATTTAGCGGTATATCGAAGTCGGCGGTAAGACGTAGGAAAAGGAAAATGAGAGATGATTTAAAACCCAAGATGCATGATCTACTGACATCTTTAGAAAATGATGTCGAAGTAAATCAGAGTGGTGAAAGTGGAGATGAAGAGGAATTTCATGATGCATCCCAGTTTCAAGAAGGTGATGATTATATGGGTGAAGCACCAAGACATGTAACAAGGTTAGTTAAGTCTGATACCATGAAAGAGAAAGCCAAAAACAAGAAGAGAAACGCCCCTGGTTCTGTGTTACTGAAAAAGAATGCCCCTAATATCAGAAACCAAAAGGGTGCAAAGCAACTTTCTATACAAGAAACTGAAAGATTCAATCAAGTGCTGGCTAATCAAACTTTCCAACAAAATCCATTTGGTTCACTCAGAGATGTTATTAAAATGCAAAAATTCTAGATAAAAAAAAGAAAAATTCAGACAATACAAGGAGAAGTGATTTTATTCTAACAATTTTATAAAAAAAAGCATAAACTCTTGTAAGCATTGTACAATAGAACTACCATTATTAAATATTAATATCAAATATGCAGTTATGTTTTTGAAATACGTTAATAATAGATACATTACAGTGAAAAATCAGTAAAATATGTTTTTATGAGTATAGAGATGTAGACTACAAAAAAATTCAACAAATTACTATGGTTTCGTGGTCTAGTTGGTTATGGCATCTGCTTAACACGCAGAACGTCCCCAGTTCGATCCTGGGCGAAATCATTTTAATTTTTTTTTCCAAAATTACTCAAAGCGGGATATAATAACCTCTATACTGTATCTTATTCTTTTTTTTTTTCTAATATTCTGTGTAATTAATAATGTTTAAAATATATTCCATTACATGTATTTAACCTCTAGCTCTTCTACCACCTGGACCCTTAGGTCTATTGAACTTTTGAGCGGTGTTTTTAGAAGCCTCAGCTGCATTTTCATCATCAAGTTGTTTCTTTGTACTGTGTGAAATCAAAGAAACTTCTAACTCGTCGATATCACCAATCTCAAGCACTTTTGTAAATTGTACGGATTGTTTCTCCTGTAAGAATTTTATGAAGCCCGACTTGTTGGAGGCGTACAGCATACGCTCTTTGACTTTACTTCCAGAAGGACAGGAATAAATGAAGTAGTATAGTTCACCGTTTCTATACGTTGTGTAAGTAGGGTGTTCAGTCAAAAATGTCAGACTAGATGGTTCGTTAATGTTGGTCTTATTGCAAATGGAGACTTCTTCAGTGGCGGGATCAATCTTGAAGGCAACAACGTTCTGTTGTTCCAAGAGGCTCTTAATATCCTCATTCATCTTGACATCAAATTGCAGGACACTTGGACCACCACCAGTCTGAGAAACCAGTTCTCTACCAGACATAGAAGAGTAAAACTCCTTCTTTTGCGCAGCGTCGATCTCCTTAGCACTACGCTCCGACTCGGTCAGCATGCTGGACCTATTTTCTTCTTCTTCCGCACTCCCATTCTTAACCAAGTCACTCAATTCATCGGTCTCGGTAAGTAACTGCTGTTTACCGATCGAATTGGTACCTATCTGTCTCACCATGGTGTTTTTCGTGGCAGCGTAGAGCATCTTGGCTCTTACTGGGGAGGTGTCTGGAACATACGACAAGAACTGGTACTGTTTAGCACCAGAGCTCAGATAGAAGACATAGAGTGGGGAGTCACCCAGTCCACTGATACACTGTTCTAGCGACGAGTACTGGTTGTCTAGCTCGACTTTAGTGGAATCATCAGATATCTTTGCGGTAACAAAAGTAAGTTGCCCCTTTGAAAGGTCGTCATTCAAAATATCCAGCAGCTTCTGGTCAGCCAAAATACCCGATTGATTAGACATTGTTTCTTGTAGTAGTGTGTACGTGTAATATTGTGTACAATTCACAAAAGTATTCCTGGTTTCCCTTTGTCTTTCTCTCTCCCCTTATAGAAATCCATGTTTTTATTTTTTTCACCCTTTTTTTTTTGTTCGCCTTCTGCGTTGGAAGTGAAAAAAAAAAAATATTGGATGTTATAGTAAATTGTAATTGCAAGATAGTGAGATAGTAAAAAAATATTGAAAGTAGTAGTGATATATTGAAAGTAGTAGTGAAATACTGAAAGTAGTAGTGAAATATTGAAAGTAGTAGTGATATATTGAAAGTAGTAGTGAAATATTGAAAGTAGTTGAGTAAATAATATTGTTGTTAATACAAATATGCTGATTAAATAATTAAAAAATGATGTATAAAAGAGAGAGAGAGAAAAATAAATAAATAATTGTTTAATAAAAGAGAAACAACCCAATAATAATCCAGTAAAAAAAAAGGTGAAAATAAAAAAAAGGTGAAAAAAATAAAAATTAAAGAAGAGTATTGATAAACTTCTTCTTTTTAATAACACAAGCACAAGAAAGTAATGAAATTGGAATAAATTATTATATTTTTTTTTTTGTTTTTTTTGTTTTCTTTTTTTGTTTGTTTTTATAAAGAGTAAGACCAAAGAAGATAGAGAGAGATGTTTCACAACATGAACTCATTGATACCGATACCGGTAGAGATCATGGCACAGACACCACTTTTCCTTCTGATAACTTTATTCTTCTTAACTTTCTTGACTTTTTTGGCCTTCTTCTTGCGGGTAGTCTTGAGTGTGAACTTACCTTTGCTGTCTCTTAGACAAAGCAACTTGACTTCCTGTGCCGGTGTGACAATATCGTTATCCAAGTCGTCATGGTTCAAGAAGTCTTCCAACGATGTATCAGAACTAGTATAAGGAGCGACCTCACTCTCCTTGGACAACAACTTCAAATCGTCATCCATCGTACTCGAAGAAGAACTTGTATTGATAACATCGTCTTCGATAACACTAGATTTGACTTCACTCCAGAAATCACCAATGAGGGAGTCAACCGGCAAGTCTCCCAAGTTCATGTATGAAGCGACGTTTACGTTGTTGTCATAGTTAGAATCATCAACTCTACTTACTGCATTAATCAAAGAAGAAGAAGATGATGAAGAGGAAGTAAGCTTATTACTACTCTCATCAAATGCATGATCCATGATATTCTCAGACAACGTATCATGGAAATTCTCTGTGTAACTCACCTCTCCAAGAACATCGTTACCCATCACAGTAGGATGTGGCAATTTACTCTTGGACAATGGAGAGATATCCTGAGCAGTAATAACACCCAATTTAAATTGTTTAGACATATTGTTATTGTATGGGATGTTGAGGGGATATAATACAGCGATGCACCAATAACAACAACATAACAATACAACAACACAACAATACAGCAAATACAACCCCTCCCCCCAAAATAATATCCTTATTTATATAATAAAAATGGTTAGCTCATCGCATCTCATCGCCTCTCTCTGGGTTGGAAAAAAAAAAAAAAAAAAACTGAAAAAAAAAAAAAAAAAGGAATTTTTCATATCAACCCCGCCACGGCAAATTCTAGGGGGAATTGGAAGAAAAGAGAGAGAGAGAGCAGAAGCAAGAAAAAAAAACCGTTGTGAGAACCGCTGGGAGGAGGGTGGAACAAATATAAACAAAGAGAAAGAAAGAAAAAAAAAAAAAAGCAATTTTTTCATCCCTCTCTTTCTCTCTCCCCTCCCCGTAGAAATACCTGCACCGACAATTAACCGGGGGAATGTTTTTTTTCTTTCTTCTCTTCTCTCTCGAGGGAAACAAAGCCGTTGCAGAGAGAAAAAGCAGCGTGGAGAGATTGGGAAGGAGATGGGTACGGGTATTTCTCTCTTGTATCTCTCTCTCTCTCTTATGCAAGCATTGCATGCTTTTCTATCTCTCTCGAGTACACAGAAAGTGAAGTAGTACTGGTGAGACGGAATGCGGGTAAATACCATGTGTAGGGACCCTTTTTATTTATTTATTTTTTTTTGTTCTGGGAAATCTACCGTGGTGTATACAAGGACGAAATGAAATGAGGAAGAGAGGGGGGAGGGATGATGAAAAAAAAAAAAAGAAAGAAATAACCATACTACATTGTTAATTCGTACTCACCATATACACACGCACACACACATGTACACATACACACTCTGAATCTTACTAAAACAATCCCCTCTCCCCGCCCTCCCTCTGGGATAGAAATTCTATCGCTCTTCCCCCCCCCCCCCATTCAGCAACAAAAAGGCATTTTTTCTTTTTCTTTTTTCTTACCCTGAAGTTATATTATCTACCCTGCTTTGCTTACCCGGATTTTATTAGGGTTTTTTTGATTTCTTGATTCTAGGGTTTTTTTTTTGTTTCTTTAGGGTTTTTTTGTTTCTTTAGGGTTTCTTTCTTCGTAGTTTGAAAAAAAAAATAAAATATTGTTACTTGATGAAAAAAAAAAAATTGTACTTACAAGTTACGATATTGATGCATTGAGATTATTGATTTTATTGATGCATTGAGATTATTGATAATATTGATTATATTGATATCTATATATCTCTGAGAACTAGAACTTATGGACAGCTTTTTTAATAATACGGAGAAGAATGCGAGAGGCATACCGAGTGCGCCGTTTATAGAGGACATCAATGAGTTCATGAAGGAGCAGAAGGAGTTTGAACTGGTGTTCAATAAGTTTCAGGAGAGACTTTCAAAGTACAAGTTTATGCTGGAGTCCAAACAGACCACCATAAGGCAATTGAACCAACGGATCCCCGATATTACCCATACTTTACAGGTCTGCAGGCAGTTGAAGCAAGGACAAGAGGACGGCGAAGATGAGGTGATGGAGATGAACTACAAGTTGAACGAGACGTTGTATACCAAGGCCCAAGTAGATTTAACACAGGAGGAACTGAAAGTGGGTCTGTGGCTTGGTGCCGACGTGATGTTGGAGTACCCTGTCGAAGAGGCCATCACTCTACTGGAGCAAAGACTGCAGGAGTCTGAGAAGAACATGGAGATTTCTAAAGAAGATGTGGAGTTCCTGCGTGAAAACATTACCACAATGGAGGTCAACTGTGCAAGACTGTACAATTGGGACGTTGAACTAAGGAAAGCCACAAAGGGTACGGAAAACCTGTCTTTATAGAAGTTGCTTAGATATATATGTAATGTAAAATGTATTTGTAAAAAAAAAAAAATAAAAAAATATTACCTTCTAAACGCGTCCATTAATTGTGTAGCTAGCGGTCTAGCTGGCTCATCGCCGGGTTCGTCGTTCTCTTCGTCCACGAACGTGTTGGCTCGTCTGTTGTCACTGGTGAAACCGTCATGGTGTGCACTGTTCTCCGTGGTCTCATTAGTTGAGTGTAACCTGTCTTTGCTTCCAAACAGCAAATACTTGCCGTACGGTATGCGCCATCTCTCCAACCCTGGGAGGATGCCTATATCCAGGAACATACCGGATAGCCAGCCGATGAAACCTTGTACAAACCCCCAGGGCCCCTGGTTTATGATCAGTATTATCACAAACGCATTCACCATGAACTGGTCGTTCAACCGCAGTTTCAGTACTTTGCTGCCATCGTCCGACCGTGGCAGTAGTTTCTTGTGAAAGAGATGAGACCACAGTGGCGCCCCCACCACTATATCGAACTCGTATACCACTGGTGTATACTGCTTATAGAAATGGAACAGTGCCAACACCACCCCGTAATACCCACTCACCAACTGGTTCCAACACAGAACACCGGAAAACACCCTGTTATATACCAAATGCACAACAGTCACAGCAATGCCCTGGTAAACCAGCAGCAGAACAAGCGCACTGAGATACTTGACACTCCCCATGAGCCTCTCAATATGTCGGTACTGATACCACAGCAATACTATAAGTGCCACATCCGTCTCATTCACGCTGCTCAGCTGGAAGAACAAGTACCTCCAGTACTGTTCATACTCCGATATGTAAGGATCGTAGACCACCTCAAACACATACTTCGTCCCCATAAGTGCTGCTCCCAATGGAACCACAACACTCCCCAACATACATAGCTTAGTAACTGGGAATTGTTTCAACCCTACCGGTGCCTCCAACGACATTATTCTATTTCTAAAACAAAAAAAACCTCTCGTAATCAGGAAAAAAATCACTTATAAAACTATGTGTGTATACTATTCGGTAATTCGCAGCTGTATGATATCGTATTTTGTATAATATTGAGTCCAAATTCCTCTTGTCAACACTCTCATCAATCCTTATGAAAGATCAAGTTTTGATTAATTTTGATTAATTTTTTTAAGGGTCCCTCTCCCTCCATACAAAAAAAAAACAACAACAGAACAAGCCGAAATTGAGCCCTTATATAATATACAAATGAGAACAATTCATTTACAAACAGTACACAGGCTATCAACTCAATAAAGCATTTGTGTTAGAAGATGGATCAAGAACATGAGGTCAGGTACCTCGTTAACCTTTTGAAGCGGCCTTCTACGTTGAGAGGTCGGCAAGCTATGCATGCTTCCATCATCGACAACCTGGTTTACTATGTTCCTCGGTTACAGGACCCGCAGATTGTGTGTTCACTTATCAGTGCTCTGTTTGAGACTACTCTTTGGTTTGAAGAGGATGTAGACCCCGTCAAAGTGTTGGATATGGCACAGGCCATCTTTTATTGGAAGTTGGAGATCAGTGAACCCACGCTGACGGTGGATGAGTTTTTCCAGCTGTGGAATAACGTTATCTCTAACAACACTGGCTGGTCTGTCTACAAATTGGCTCTGTTGAGTGGCATTTGCACCTCGGCTGACAAGTTTGAAGAGTTGCAACGGAAATACTATATTGCCGATACCCCGCGCGACATTCGGAACATGTACCACTATTGGAAGTACGATGTGTTCATGAACTCTTGGAGTCAGTTTTTGTTGAAGAGTGCCGACGACAGTAGGAAAGATGTTCCACGCATTGAAACGTTATGTTTGCTATACTGCCCCATCAGCAAGCTGGAAGACATTTCCATCACTGCCTCGAAGGGTATAAACTTCCCACTTTATTTTGTGATTATTGCGTTGAGTAATCTGGCTATCATATATGCCATTGACCATCCACCAGAGGAAGAGTTTCTTGCTAGAAACATTAACCAAGTCGCTAGGACTCTGCAGCTGTTACTGCCTCAATGTGATAACCAGAAAGAACTAAGTATGATAATGGACGAGCTGTGTGTTGCGTGCTTTAACATCTCGTCCAGAGAATCTAGCAGTGAAATGCCAAATAAAGACTACTCTGGGGTTAAATATTACTCGAACACTCTGTTGACATTTACACTAATTTTCAAAGGTATCCTAAACTCAAAAACCAAGAAGACAAGATCGATTTACTACCAAATTCTGACTTGTATGTACTATCTGAACTTCATTGCACAGGATTTTGGTACCATTGGATTCGAGTCATATGAATACACTTACAACGCATGCATCTTTGGCATTACGACACCTGGTGACGAATTGGTGGTATATCACAGCTTGATCACCACTTTCAATAATAATATATGGCACACGTTGAAATACCCTAACAAGATTAACGACTCTAAACTGCTATTCCTTCTTGATTTCTTGAAAAAGTCGATTGAAACAACAACCTTGAATTTTGGACCCAAAGTCACCGTGGCTGATTTTGTAAACGACATGATCGTTCCATTGAAAATGCAATACTTGAACTCCAAGGACGAAATTATTAGGGACAATATGCACTCTGTGATGCTAGCACTGTTTTCAAACAACATTTCTGGACATTACCTTTTGGAATGGCAGCGGAAAAACTTTTTGAGTTATTTATCGACATCTACAGAGCAATACACCAGGTTGAACTTACTGAAGGAAGAACAGATAATTCATATATATCAGACAATGGGGTACCGTATGGCTACGTTGGATACAATGGCAATCCATGGCAATGACACTTGCACACTGTCACGCGAGACTTTGAATTACACCTATTTACAAGTTAAGAACGGGAGAAATAAACATACTAGGATAATAATGTTGAAATGCTTAGTGTATCTCATTCCTTATACTAACTACAATTACATTCTTATGTGGCTCAACAACATCATGCAGTTGTTCGACGAAGAACTGGGACCAACTAACCCTGACGACCAACGCATCATATTTGATACGCTTTGGGAAGTAATTCCAAATGTCAAAACCACAGATATTGCTTTGAAATGGTGGTATAGCACAATTGTACCACGTATTAGAAAAAGTAAGTTATGATTTTTATTTTTTTTTTATTTTTTTTTTTTTAAATTGTACTGGCTACAAGAAAGGATTAAAAAAAAAAGTGAAGACACTATTGATAATATTCCTACAACATAAAATTATTATACAACATATATATTACTACGTTATGATTGCTAAAAAACTTGAAACTAAATAAAAATATAATATTAGTATTTTCAAATAAATCATCGATACCATCTCATTATCCACGTATATATATCAACTTTTGAAGGTTAGCGTGAAAGGGAACAAAAGGATGATTTTACTATTCAAAAGGAAGATACCATTCATGAAACACAGAAAGGGCAATAAAAACAAACAAACAGGCATACCTCTTTTAAAGTAAAATGAGTTCCAAACAATACTTTGAACAATTACCGAAGAAGCTGAAAGATTTCTTCTACAAGTACCCACCATCCGTGAAATATTCAAGCAGACCCACCTCGACACATGCTCTGGATGCCAACCCGTTCCTGTTCAATAAACACCCTGTTACCGGGAAGTACCATGACCCTGTATACTCCAAGAGAAGAATGAGTGATATATATAAGCTAGCACATAGATACGGCGTACAAGAATTCCTCCCTCCAACAAACAAGAAGTTCTTTGAAGAGAAATACGAGAGCAAGAAGTTCATGAAGGGTGTGCTATCACCAAAGGGTCACAAACACGAGAATAACTTACAAGAGAGATTGAAGGTAAAGGCTGAAGGTATTGCCAATGCTCAAAAGATCCTCGAAGAAGCAAAGGGTTCCAAATATAAAAGGAAAGCAGAGAAGAGAGAAGAGAAGAAGAGAGTTGGATGGGTATGAAGAAAAACAGCACCAACTTGACTATATGCTATTCCCAAGAAAGACCGTGTAAATATAAAATATATCAAAAAAGGCTGTATTTAGTATATTATATATCCAAATATAAATTGATCATCAATTCGATCGTGTACAGCTGTTTCTGAGCCAAATACCTGAAAAAAATATATGTAATGCTGTGAAAAATAATCACTATATCAAAAACATTTAATTGATTCTCTTTCATTTCCGCGATGAGCTTCTTTTGCCCAAATGATTCAATGGTAAACCCCCAACCAAGGAAGAATGTCGAGGGAATTTCAAGTCGAATCATTTATCTCTGCGAAGGAATTGAACAACCAGTCGGTGTCTCTTGTGATACCGAGGCTAACCAGAGATAGAATCCACAACAATGTTTACTATAAATGCAACTTACATACCGTTTCTCTACGAGGCGATTCTATGTCTCATTTATCAAAGATAATGATCAGGGACTTTGGCAAGGTAAGAGACCCGTATCTTAAAGAATTGAATGCATCAATGCTGGTTGGGGGACCTCAATTCAAGTGTCTTCTTATGAAGCTTGTTGAAATAAGGCCCAGCCAAGAACAATTGGAGGCTGTCTTTGAGCTTGGAACAACAATTGCGCATTTTGAGGATAAGTACATAATTGTTTTGTTGCTGGTCTACGGACGCATCCAGTATTACTATTTAAACAACGAGTCTAGTCTTGCTAAATTCTGGAGGACTTTATTCATGAAATATATTACAGATTATAGAAAGGTTAAATGCATAAACATGCAAGAAGATTGCTGGTCGCAGTCTCAAAACATCACAGTGTCCATATTGCATATAGATGAGATAGTGAGTTGGCTGGCAACAAAGGATGAAATATGGGGGATACCACTAGGCAAATGTCAATGGGCCGATATATACAACGATGAAATTGACAATGACTCCTCAGAAGAATCAAATTCCAGTGATTCTTCTGACTCGGATTCAGATTCAGACTCAGTTTCCAACTAATGTCCAATGAACTTACTTAAAACAAATTTCAACAACAAACAATAACAGATATATATGTCCTTTTTGCTCTGATTTTTGATAAAGAAAAAAAACAAACCCATAGCAACAACACATTTTCATTATTATCTCCACCTATACGCCTCTCTTCATTCTCTTTGCTGGGCCACTTGAGAATTCATTTCTACGCTTTCTATAGTTAGATTCGGCTGGTTTGTTGTTGGATTTCTTTAGTCTCTTCATTTGTCCTTCATCAACCAACAGAGAGTCAAGATTCAGAGAGTCCGGCAACAGGATCTGCCTTATAGTGTTTCCTCGTATATTCATGTATTGTAACGATACACCGTTCTCATTTTTATTATCAGGCTTCTTGTTAGCTTTATCTACCAAATACATAGAGGCTAGTGCCCCAGGACCACCAGAAACACCACCAGTTTGAGTCTTCGGCAGTGACATAACAACATCTGTCACTGTCACATTCATCTGAGGACTGACCGATTGCAAAGTACCCCAAACAGTCGTACCATTCTTCAGCTCAAGAGTAACCTGCTCGTTACGCAACTTCTTCAAAAAATTCACCAGTTTCACAGCCATGTCGAAAAGGGACAGATAGACAATTAGAGTATCAATTTCAAATTGCTTATCCTCGTTGAACTCTTGATCTCAAAAACAAAATGCCATAACTATTCATTTTAATAAATTTATAAATTTGTTTAATCAAAATTCGATGAGCTTAGTTTTTTTTTTTTTTCTAAACAAGTTGTGTCATCAAAAACGAATAATAACATACATATTTATTTGGTGTAGAAATGTTTAATGAATTTACACATAGTGCGTACTTTTGTTATTGTTTATTGTATTTTATTTACTATACTAATCTTATGCTTCACGTTTCAGAATTTTAGGAGCCTTTTTGACAGGGGCGCTTGTGTTTGTGCTTGTGGTGCTCGTGTTGCTGGTAGTCGTTTTTAACGCAGGTAAGCTGGTGGTACTGGACCCCTTCTTCTTTTCATTCTTCAGTCGTTCTCTAAGTATTTGCTGTCCTGCTTTCTCTAAAATGACCATGTTCTTGACCTCAGAGTTGCCCCGCTTAGTTGCTCTTTCTGCAAGTCTTTCCTCCTTAGACTTCCTATTTCTTTTCTTCTTCTTCTTTTTCTTCTTGCTGTTTTCACTATCACCAGTTTTCTTGTCTTTCTTCTTCTTCTTCTTTTGCGAGTCAGCTTGGGCACCAGATAGCTTGGTTATAGCCATTTCAGCTGCCTTTGCTGCTGCCTCTCTACGTCTCCTTCTATATCTCAATTCGGACTCAATTGGCTTCAACATGCTAATGCCTTCCACATCTTCTTCAAACTGGTGTGACTTGACATAAACCATGGACTTCAAGAAGTTCTTGAATATATCGTCGTCTTCAATTGTCCCCTCCAGAGCCGAGTTATCAATACGTGACCTCTTTGAGGTGTTGATGAATAGTTTGACGTATTGGGATATTTTAAGTCCCGGCTTATTGCTGTTATCCTCGTCATCGGTAAACATCAAGTCCTTGATCTGCAAACTGAACTTTTTGGCACACTCGATGTCCTTGAAAACAATGTACATTCTGGAAAAACTCTTTTTTTTAGAGGGCAGGTGTGAGAACCTCGTAAACGATCCTCCTTGGTGGAAATAATTCTCAATGATCCCATTTTCCTCTAGATATTCGTGTTTCCGATCCAGGATGGCGGGATCAATGGTATCCCAAAACTTCTTCTCTGACAACATCGGGGGCAATAGTCTCACTACAAGTTTTTTATAGTTCTGCTCAGTAGCAGCCTGTGCTCTTTGAGCTTCTCTTCTCTTCGGCGTTGGTGTGTCCTTAAAAGAAAACTTCGGATCATTAGCACTACTCTTCTTGGTCTGCTTGTTCTTCTTAGACTTCTCATCCTTGGATTTGACATCCTTCTTCTTACTCTTAGTTTCTTTGTTACCATTGCCCCTGTTATTGTCATCATCATCACCATCACCATCATCACCTTCTTTCTTCTTCTTATTCTGTACACTCTTCTTCTTCTTCTCACCTCTCTTGGAGTTACGCTTTTGCCTTTCACTTTTCTTGTTCAATTCTCCAGACTTAGAATCGTCCTTCTTTGCTTTATCATCTCTTATCTCCTTCTTCACCTTCTCACCTTCCCTTTCACCTCGACTCCCATTGCTCGATGGTCTCTGCTTACTCCTCGGCCTAGCTCTAGCTCTAGTCTTCCCTTTTTCCTCCTTCTTTCTCCCGTCAGTATCCATTTAACCTCCCTCCTTCTTCTTCTTTTTTGTTCTTGTTAAATTTAATATAATCCAGCTTTAATACGATACAATACAATACAATACAGCTTTAATTAATACAGAATTGGAACAATAACATTCAATTCAAATATTTAATTCGTCCTTCGAGACGGTTCAAAAAAAAATTCGGTGTGTGGCCAAACAAAAAAATTTTTTTTTTTTGTTAAACTTTGGTTAAAAACCACTCTTTTGGAATAAGATATTTGTTTGAATTTGTTTGTGAAGAAGAATAAAAAGGGGGTTATTCTCAGTAGACTAACTACGTAATTACAATAAGACTGATGTCGGATACTAGTGCGAGCAATAGGAGGGGACCGGATGAGTGGTTGGAGACTGTGAAGCGGTGTCAGGCGTTGACTGAGAACGAGATGAAGCAGCTGTGTGAGATGGTAAAGGAGTTGTTGATGGAAGAGAGCAATATCCAGCCTGTGATGACGCCAGTGACGGTGTGTGGTGATATCCACGGGCAGTTCCACGACTTGTTGGAGTTGTTTCGGACTTCTGGTGGGTTTCCCGACGAGAATGTTAACTATGTGTTTCTCGGGGATTACGTGGATAGAGGCTACTACAGTCTGGAGACGTTTACGCTGTTGATGTGTTTGAAGGTGAAGTACCCATCTAAGATAACGTTGGTGAGAGGCAATCACGAGTCTCGACAGATTACACAGGTTTACGGGTTTTACGAGGAGTGTTTGAACAAATACGGGTCTACCACGGTGTGGAAGTACTGTTGTCAGGTGTTTGATTTCTTGACACTTGCTGCAATCATCGATGGTAAGATTCTATGTGTGCACGGTGGTCTGTCGCCGGAGATTAGAATGCTAGATCAGATCCGTGTGCTGTCCAGAGCGCAGGAGGTGCCACACGAGGGTGGGTTCTCTGACCTGCTGTGGAGTGACCCAGACAATGTCGAGGCATGGCAGGTGTCGCCCAGAGGTGCCGGGTGGCTGTTTGGCAGTAAAGTAGCGAGAGAGTTCAACCATGTCAACGGACTAAACCTGATAGCACGTGCACACCAGCTTGTTATGGAAGGTTTCAAGTATCATTTTCCAGAGAAGGACGTAGTGACAGTGTGGTCTGCGCCAAACTACTGTTATAGATGTGGTAATGTTGCAAGTGTGATGAAGGTGGACGAAGACCTGGAACCAACTTTCAAGATATTCTCCGCGGTACCGGACGACTACATAAATCAAGATGCATCCTCGCCGACAGCTGGCAGTGCTGGTGGCTCAGGCTCCAATAACCAAAGAGCTGGTTATTTCTTATGATGACACAACCCCCCCCCCTCACTATAACAAAAAAACATTTGCACTCATTCTATAGGATGAAAACAGAACAAATCCTTTTTCCCCTCCCAACAAATAATAACAATAATATAAATTATTCTCTCTTATAATTGCATAAACCTTTACTTCAGAAAAAACAACAACACGGAAATAATCAAACAACGAATAAGAAACTAAAGATCAATGAACATACATGAGTACACATGAACAGAATGATAATATAAAAATTGATATGATAATGAAGAAATAAAATAAAATAAAATAAAAAAGGTAGAATTTTCTGTAATATAGATAAAACTTTTAAGATATTTTTTTTTGTTTGTTTGTTTTCGCCTTCTCCAGGTATTAAATAATGCACTCACTAAATTAAAAGTAAACTGTAAATACTATTAATCATATCATAAAGTAATTCCAAGCAGTGAATATACATTTAAACAATAACATAATATTGAATGTAGTTAGTTGTATTGTATCATATGTAACGACTACCCCCCCCCCCCCCCCCGCAGTGTACACCTTTTTTTTCCTTAATTTATTAATTTCAGGTACAAGGAGATATGTTTATCAGAATTCTGATATTTGTTCTTTAACTGTAACCCCCTTTCAAGATAACTAAGACAGATATAAAAATATGCTATATAGTACTTTTATTGGAGTGCTATTTTGGTTCCAGCTGGCATTTGCCAATCCTATTATAAAGTGGAATAGACCTGAGGTAGCTGCCCCGTTGCCAGGTAAGGGGAAGCCAATACCTGGTGACTCACCTTTGATGATCTGTGATATCACAGAAGGTCAATTGATTGAAATTACAAAATTGGACCTGGTTCCTAACCCACCAAAACGTGGTTCTAAGCTGGTGATTGAGGCCAGTGGGGAGATCTTTGAAACTATTGAGGAAGGTGCATACATCGATGTTGAAGTGAGACTGGGATACATTAAACTGTTGACCCAAACGTTTGACCTATGTGAAGTTCTTGAAGACAACGATGTTGAAGGCTTACAATGTCCTATTCAAAAGGGTAAATATGACAAGTTGTCCAAGGATGTTGACATTCCACAAGAAGTTCCACCAGGAAAGTATCTGGTTACCGCTAGAGCTTACACTGCTGAAGATGATTTGATTACTTGCATTACAGGTGAAGTTTACTTCCCTCCTCCAAGCATGCGTTCTTGAGATAAAGAAACTTGACCTCTGCCATTAATGTAACTTTTACGATAAGTTTGTTTTCTATTCCCTTCCCTTTTTTTTTTTTTTGAAATATTATTTTGTATTTTGATTATTTCTCTATTCATTTTGTTATTTTCTAATTGCTATCTCAATTAATATATTATCTATCTGCTAAAATATGTGATATTTAAAAGAAATACACAGATAAATAAATAAATACCATGATACACTTAAGATAACATAATGGTATGGTAGAGCCGTGAATTTTGAAATCAATTGTATCTTACTTTAAGAATTCACATATGTATGTAAATTGATATGTGTATACACATTTAATATACAACAGTAAATACATCTAAATGTATTCTCTCAAGTATGGCATCTTGATAATATAACTTCACACGATACACAATTGTTTTTTGGTTGTGGGGGAACTAGAACTGTCTCTCTCTCCCCGTCCGAGAATATTTGAGATTTTGAAATCATAGTGGTCATCAGTAATTATTGTAACAAAGAGGGTTTTTGAAGTAAAAACAACATCGATAACGTATCATTAGACAACCTTCCTTTACCAATTAACACCATGTCTGGTAAGCCACCTATTCATAGACTACCGCCACTTCCTAGATTGAAAGTTAAGAAGCCAATAATAACACAAGAAGCTAATAAATGCCTGGTGCTGATGTCAAACCTGTTACAATGCTGGTCTTCTAATGGTCATATGAGTAGCGTTTGTGAAGGCTTGGCCAAGGACTTGAAAGTATGTACCGCGGAGAACGCCATGGGTAAAGGTGTGCAAACTCAGAAGAGTAATATCAATTACCACGCAGCAAGACTTTATCCTAGAATCAATGGTAATCCTCATGATTGAAAAAATAACTTTGAAGAAAACATATCGTGTTCGAAACAAAAAACAGATCGAACAGAAATATACAAGATTGCACATATTCATTATACTATTCAATTAGCTCGTGCTCAAAGCTGCATATATAGGACTGAACGAGAAATGAGATTGAATATATAAGATACTTATTAGCCTGTACATATATATTATGAATTGTGATATAAAGTCACATCTATCAAATAAACAACTTCAAAAAAAGGTTTACAATGAATAATTTAGTTCTTAAGTACTTTTGCTTAGTACCAAAGTTATGAAAATGCATTAAATTTGTCGTTATAGTATATAGGTTACGCCATGGTATAAATATTAACAAGATTGGTGTCTAGGTATTCTTCATTTCTTACCTGCATTTTGCTTTGGTTTTTTAATTCTACCTGCCCTTTCCAAATTGTCGTCAACAAGGTACCAACCGGGATAGTATCTATGCTCCAGCTTTGAGAGCAATTTAACATCACTCTCATCCAATACATTTGGCTCTGCCCTAGTTTTATTGCCATGCTTATATTTGTTCATAATCTCCCAGTGGAAATAATGTTCTAAAGGCGTTTCCCCATCTTTGACTTGTAAATGTGGGTTTGGGAAAGTTTCATCAACATTGCCCAGCGATGTAAAACCATAACTGTATAATTCACACACAGGTTCGTTTGAATACAGCAGGAAGCTCCAAATATTAGCTAGATTCCAATGCAGTAATGGCTGTAGTCTGTAAAAATCAGGCCAGTTTGAATCTGTCTTTTGTATGGGTTTCAAGTACTCACCAAATGGATCGGTATGTCTTATGCCTATCACAATTGCCTGAGTCTCAGGAAACACGTTTAGAAAAGTTTCAAATGCTTCAGACATAGTCTCACACTTATCTCTGTCAGATTCATACAGTGATAGAGAATATCGTTGTGATGTCTGCATAATAAACGTCTCTAGTGTTCTGAACGTATCGTCATGGTCAATGAAAACCGTTGGTAATTTATCGAGTGGGAACCGATGAAACTTTGAATCATACTGTGACTCCCCAATTTTTATGATGTAGTATTCCCATAAACAACTCAAATACAACAGGAGAAGCACTTGGCAATCCTTACCACCATTGTAAGAGAATGAAATTTCACCATTTAAGGGAGACCATCTGGGAAATGTATCATTTATCAATATATTCTTGGTCGTATTTATAGCTTCCTGTGTTTGTGCAATAATGGAATTGGCTTCTGCTACAATCTTCAAATATGAGCTGGTCACATTATAGCAAAGCTCAGCTGCTTCACCTAACAACATTGTTCAAATCACTAAAAAAAAAATGTATTCTAAATCAAATCGTCACTCGTAATACCTGCTTTCAAAATATAAGGTTTGGAAACTTCCAGTAATGCTTCTACCTTTTGGTATAATAAATTTTCTTTGAAAACAATTCTCGTTTTGTTCAGTTTTTTTTTTTTTTGGACTATATCCAAATCAATGACCCAGTGTCTTCTTCTGATGTACCAATATATTTCACGAATTAAAATTTGTAGGTTCCATCAACTTAGTAAGCACCTCGGTGATCAGCATTACCAATTTTGTTTTATTCATTTTTTTTTTTTTTCAGGAAGAGGTGTCTCGGTAAATGTCTACTCCACGGTATTTTCTGTGCTTTGTTACCGTATACCAAAATAACAATATTTTTTATATTTTTATCAATATTATTATTATTATTATAAGTTCGTTAAGATTAATGCAACTATGTCTATTTATTTACGATGGTATTTACATGATGATAATGTTTTTTTTTTTAACTGGTCAATCTTTGTTTCAAGTTTCGCAGATAGGACTCCACATTGCGGAGATCAATTTCACTTTCTTTGTTCCAAACCACTGCAGCCGTTTCTTCAAGTTTAGAAGGTGTCTCTTCATCAATTATCGGGATAGTGTCATTCAGGTTCCGCAGACGTTGGATTATTCCATCCAAAATTTCTATTGTAGCGATGTCGCCTATGATACCATTTATCTTCATTTCAGAGGTTAGTTGTCTGATTACTTTGATCTCCATGAAGTTTTCCCAGGATAATTGAAGTAGTAAGTTATAAAATTCGACATTACAGATGTTCAGATATAGGGTAATGTCTCTGGCCATCTTACACTTGTAAAATATTTCTGTGGCTATAGCATATCTTCTAGAAGAAGAAAACTTAAACACCTCAGGTTCTAACAACTTGACTATCACATGAGGTAACGTTACTCTGTATGGTTGTGGGAGCTCGTGTGAATTCTTAGAGCATGCTTCTTCTATGTGATCTAATATACCCTTCACTTCACCTTCGTTCCTCACATCCCATTGTCTGTCTCTGGTATCGTATAATTGAATCAATTCGTTCAGTTTCACCAAAAGATCATAGTCTGTCTCAATAGTTGATACAACATTTTTTAGAAAAGGTTCCAGTTTTCTATTCAACGTAGCCTTGAAATTCTCTCGTATTGATACAGCTTCCAATGTTTTTTTGTTGAATATAAGTCTGATATTTTTTGATGGAATTACATCTCTGTCCAGTAACGAAGTCTTTAAATTATTCTGCAAGTCTAACAGCAGCTTTTCTGAGTTATTGTTCTCTTCCATAAATGTGTCTGGTCTCAATGAGACTGGAAAGTTCGTTAAGTTAGCACTTTTCATACCTAAAACAGAGGACGTACTCTCAGTTTTACCCGTTAGATAATCTACTAAGTTTTGATCTTGCTTTTTCAATTGGTTAGAATTACCACCAAATATGATATGTGGGTTTTCTGCCTCTACATCTTCCTCCAGTAAAAATTTAGCCAAAAGTGAAGAATTTCTCTGTTGCTTTTGTTTCTTATCTTGAACTCTTTGAAGAATGGTATTGTATAAATGCTGTTCAACTTGTGTAGCTGTGTCATAAAAGCTAGACTTCTCATCATCCTTGACATCAGTTTCTGGCAGCTTCCCCTCATTGAAAAGTCTGCATGATTGTGAGAAGTATCGTACCCTGGAAAATGATCGCAACGCACTTCCTCTTATCATGGTCTTTCAATTAAGAAACAAACACAAACAGGCCAAAATATATTATGGAAATTAAACTTAAAGTACAAATTTAGTTGGATGGATCTCGGATCTTCATTAATTGCATTGTTGAAAGTTTAATTTATTCAATATTGTTAGTATAATTATCATTATTTATGTTTTTTTTTTTGCTACAGTTTGTGCTTGTGCAAAAAAAAATACAACGACTGATGACTATGGTGTACACGTGACATATTTCAATCATCATAAATACACATCAACATCTAATATTGTCCCAAATTTAACATCAATAATATAAACACTATATGTAAGTAGTTCCTTATGAATATTTGCAATTTCATTAATACAACGACGAAAGTACATAATTAGAAAAAAAAAAAATTAAATATCTATCAAATGGTTTTCAACGCATAAACCCATGCATCAAACGTATTATATCATTGTGTCTAGGTAATGATGACGGCATAATAGAAAAGATTAAGCGGTTGTTGGTTTTGAGAAGAAAAACTGAATATAGTACATCTGTTCCTTCTCATTCCAGAATGTACATCTACTGTTTAACGGGTCAATCGTACTTGTAGCATTTTCATCTTCTGGGATATAGTTATTCATTATTATCTCTCGGTCACTCGGTATCTCGATAGCTATATTCTCAAACGGTTCGTATGCTATCACTAGAAACATTTTATCTCTTTGATCATTTGAAGTTAACTCAAGACCCGAAACAATCCTAATAAATGGTGGGTAGGCTATTTCCAAATCTTGTGTCAGATCTTCAGAATTGAAGTCAACTTGTACTGCCATGCCTTCATTACCCGATGCTTCATCAATTACTGGTACCACCTCATATTTCGCTACCAATCCTTCAATGCATTTAATCTGTTTCTTTCGTTCTTCTATTCTGGATTCAAATCCACTGCCAGATTTACCATTTTGTTGTTGTTGTAGTTGTTGTTTATCCTGTTTAATATCAACCAGTTCACCCCTCCTGAGCACATTTATACCATGCTTCTTACCCCCCAGATGTCTTTCCACACTCGACCATGACATATGCATTGTATTACAAAGCTTACAAACAAGTTTACCGGAATGATTCCGATAAATGTATGGATTAGCCTTCAACTTCTGTTCTTCATTATCCTCGTCTCCATCATCCTGGAAGGTATACCTGACATTCTCCCCTTGCTGTAATAGTTCTTCAACTTGCTTCCTCCGTTGCTGGTTAAACTGTGATTCAGATGCAATACCACCAGCACCTTTCTTAGAGCCCGCTCTATTTTGAAAATCCATAGTTGTATTTAATTTAGTAAGTTTATGAAACAGAATGCTAAAAAGAACCACTACCGGTTTCTAGCATATGTAAATTCTAAATTAGAGCTCATCACTCAATTATTTTTTTTTTTAAAATTGATAAAATTATCATTATTTTTTTTTCTCGCCAACTTCTGTGTGTTTACCCAGCCCGATCACGTGCAACTTCGGGAAGAGGGTCAAATTCCGGCCGACGATGAAAAAAAAAAAAAAACCTTTCGCGTACAAACGGCTATTATCCTTCGTTTGGAATATTTGTAGTGATAGTATGACAATTTTATATATTAACCATTATCTATATATTTTATATATGATATTCCGATTAAAGATGTATAAAAAAGGATGCAGTTTGTAAGTTCAAGTTAGTAAATAATATATAATAATATATAGAAGGGGGGAAAATATGATAAAGTAAGATAAAATTAATATGATGGAGGATATAATTGAGAGGAGAAAACCGTTGTTTTTTTTGGTTCTTATGATGGTGGAACTACAGAAAAGACACTAACGGCTTTTTCTTTTATTTCAAATTTTTTGTGCTTCAATTCGGTCTCCCATTTTGGATGTGGTATATCCCAACCACATTTCTGTGCGATCAATGTAGCGATGTCATCGCAGTATCCAAGAGTGGTGACATCAAATTCGGCATGTCTTACAGGGTCTCGGTTGATTAATACTTGTGGCACATGAGCTGGTAACATGTTAACAATTTCTGAAACTGGGGCCACCTTCAAACTTGTACCGATGCAGAGGAGTAAATCACAACGGAGAATGTCGTCCTTGATAGACTTATGGAATCTTGAAGGTAGAGGTTCTCCGAAGAATGTGATGTCTGGTTTAATGACACCATATGATCTGATGTTTTCCTTGTCGACTTTGTCGAACCATTCTGGGATGTTCTCTTCCCCATCAAGTTCTCTTTCGTACAAGTCTAAGTACTTAGTCCTGGTCTTGTAGCAATGTGGGCACAAAGGAATCTCGAAATTTCTAATGTACTTAAAGATTTTCTCACCTGGTAAGGCCCATTTGCATGTGACACACGATGCTGTGGCAAATGAACCGTGGCATTGGATTAGTTTAGATGCCTCAATTCCTGCGTATGATTCTAAATTATCGATATTTTGGGAATAGTTTCTCAACAACTTTTTCTTGTCTTGGAGTAACTTGATGAAACTATGCAATGGTGAGTAAATGTTTTCTGGTGGTAAAACCAGGTTAGCGATGTTGTAGAAGATGGATGGGTCTCGCAGAAAGCCTTCATAATTGAAAACATCTTGTGGGTCTTCAAGACCTAGATATCTGATTTTCGTGTAGAAACCTTCGGAAGATCTGAAATCTGGAATTCCCAGTGAGGTAGAAATACCAGCACCAGTAAGAACGAGCACCCTCTTGGCTTTGAGTAATCTATCAACAACATGATCAATGGTGAAAAAATTCATTAGTCTCATGCGGCTACATAGA
Organism: Nakaseomyces sp. UFMG-CM-Y6046; assembly: GCA_030571395.1. Taxonomy (NCBI): domain Eukaryota; kingdom Fungi; phylum Ascomycota; class Saccharomycetes; order Saccharomycetales; family Saccharomycetaceae; genus Nakaseomyces; species Nakaseomyces sp. UFMG-CM-Y6046. Next base: position 88,600 of record JAJLXT010000026.1, on the reverse strand, counting down.
ACTTTATTAATGGCCTTGTAAATGTTTTTGATTAAAAGAACAGTGGCCTTTTTATCCAGTGGATCATTCATGTCAGCATAAGAGATTGTATATTTCTTGTGACGCTTCCATTCTTCTACATTTTTGACAACTTGGTTTGCAACGTCTCTATCTTTTAATTCAAATCCAAGTAATTTTATCATGTAGTATAAATGCAAAGAGTTGATCTCAGGTGGTAGGTATGCGGTCCAGAATTTTTTCAAGCCGTAATATTTTAGATACATGCATGCATTATGGGTGTCCTGTCTCGAATATGACATAGTGACAAATTTTCCGTCTTCAACGTTTCGCCCAATCAGGATCGGAGTTGGCGGATCCTTTGGAATCAACACCTCTTGCATTGATAACTCCTCCTTGCTTAATACAGGACTTCCTAGAGCGCTATGATGACCAGGACTCAACCTACTTGACCTTAATGTCCTCCCCGACGAAGATACACTGGGACTAGCTGATCTAGAATTATTTGTTGAATTAGGATCTAATTTAATCCTTTTCGCTCTGCTAGCCACGGTGTCATCAGCCATTGTTATTAATTATTATTATTATGAATGTATTGTGTTATGCAAATGAGAGTAATCAATTTTTAATGTTTAAAAAGGAAGAAATTTTTTTGATTGCTATCCAAAAAATATTAATTGGATAGAGAAAAAAGAGGACTATCTTTCTTGTTATCCTTATTACCTATAAATTTGAAATTAACACACCAGGTAAAAAAAACACCCTTACGACAATGATCGAAGTTTATAAGTGTGAGTATGTTGTTTTGTTCCTTCTTATCTGACCAGCAGAACTTGAGAGTTTTGTGTCTTTTGATCCGTAAATGATTTATAAGAATTGATATATATTCTTTGTTTAAGATCAATATTCTGGTATCAAAATTTGTAAGGCTGGTCTTTTTTTTTTTTTCAATAATCAAAGATCAAAGACCATTGAAAAAAGAAACACCAAAAATTCTTCGGGGACAGTATCAAAAAAAAATTTTCTATTTTTTATTTTTTTTTGCGTGCTGATGGAAAAATTTTTTTGGTACAAACCCTCGCTCAAAAAAATTTCAGTGGCCGTCACTGGGCCGTGCGATGCATAATGAGTGCAGTTAATGAAGGCGAGATGGTCGTTTGGGGATTTGTATGTGGAACCGTATTAGATGGGCACCCTTATTTGATGTGACATATATGCTGTTTTGTCATATAAATTACATAGAATTATTTGTGCTGTGAGTATTTTATATGTTGGTCCATTCTGGGAGATTAGTTTTATAAGACCATTCGCCATCCTTGGTTTCGTATTTGTATGCATGTAGGTATAATTCTAGGTCGTTTGGACCTGGGTCGGAGTAAAGTTCAGTTTCACACTCGGGACATAGTTCACCATTAAGCATGGTTCCGTTGTGTTCTGGAGTAGGAAGATCCCAGCTGCTTGCTGGCACGCTTTTGCCAACATTGTCTAGTTTCTTGATAACTTCTTCAAAGTTAGATTCGCCGCCCCGGCCAAGAGTATCACCCCATACTTGGGGACTCGAATATATAGGGTCGTTTGATATTGGGTAGCCTAGATACTGAAGGTGTACCCTGATCTGGTGAGATCTTCCTGTTAACGGTTTACATCTTACTATACTTGTTTTGCCGTCCTTTGACACGGACACTCTTTCGAATATTGTCCTTGCATGTTTGCCCTCTGGATCATCTTCTTCACATACTACATTTAACGTTAGTCTTGGTTCTAATAATTTAAGTGGTCTATCGACAACTATTTCACCGTCGGGAAACTTTCCGACTACCCGGGCTAAGTACTCTTTACTCACTTCACGGGCTTTCATCTGGTCACCAATCTTATCGGCACCATTTGAAGTTTTGGCTAGAAACATTAATCCACTGGTCATTCTATCCAGCCTGTTACATGGATGTACCACAAATCCTCTTTCTCTTTGCAGCATTTTTGTAATGGTATTAAATCTATAACGACCTGTAGGATGAACCGGAATACCACTAGGCTTGGAAATAACTAAAATATCATTGTCTTCAAAGACTGTTTCAACCGGTTTCGATGTCACCGGAGGTTCGTGGCGGTGTACTTTGTGTGTGATTAAGTCCCCATTTCTGATAATTGAATCTACATTGGCTGGTTTGTCATTCAAATATACAGATCCGTTCTCAATTGTCCTCTTGTAGTATTCTGCAGTTCTATCACGAAACTCAGTAACAAATACATCCAATAATTGACGATCTCTCCAACGAAGTTTACAAAACGTTTTGTATGTGAAATAATACGGTTTGACCTTTCTTAACGGACCATCAATCTCAACTTCATAATCTGGTTCTTCTTGTCTATTTTTGGCCTTCTTATTAGTACTCACAGCTCGCAGTTTGAAACCCGATTCATCTCTTACCTTTTCACTTTTGACATTTTTTTGTTTCTGACGTCTTTTAAATTTCTCCTCTTGTACCTTCTTAGCCCGTTTCACTTCCTGTTCTAATTGTTTGTCAAACTTACTTGTACGTTTGTCATCATGCTCCAATGGTCGCTTCCTGTTTATTGGTCCTTGTTGATGATCCGATACAGAAGTATTGATGTTCTTATTTGTTCTGAAGCGATTCAAGACCCGATTAATGCCTATCCTTTCTATCACAGATCTAATCATAGCAATGTGTAGACCACCTGGGTTTTTGAGGTGTCTCTTTTGGATGAATTGAAAAGTTCTTTTATTAGTTATTTCAGATGCTCATCGCATATCTTTAACTTTTTTTCTTATTATTTTTTTGTTTTTTTTTTTGATCCCGCTTTCTCGAAGGGCATCGCCAAATTTCTTTTTGATCTTGAAGAATGAAGCTGATTATTCAAGTTAGAATATCGCTATGTGAACGATTAATTGAATATAACTATAGGAGATCTAAAAAAAAAAAAAAACAATGTTATTGTATTAAAGTGCAAACTAAACTAATGATCCCTGAGGATCAAATAAAAAATTAAATTAAATTAAAATATATGACATAAAAGAAAACGAAAAGTAAGAAATTGAAAGAAATACGAAAAACTCACTTGTGTTTCTGGTATTATTATTAGTATTATTATTAGGAGTATTATTGTTGTTGTTATTATTACATTGGTTCATTCAAGAATGCAATGATGTCGATATCATCATTATCATTTTCATTATTGTCGTTACTGTTAGATTCACATATCGGAGTAGCTTCTTTAGAAGTCTTAGATCCCGAATTGGAGTACATGTTGTTATCCATATCATGTGCAAATGATACTTGCGAGTTTCTCTTTGAGTTGATCTTCTCATTTTCAGTTGATACAATTGAGTTAAAGGTTGTGTTGAATTCATCTGCCTTGAATTTTGTTTGGTTAGCTTGTTTGTTTTCACGACCGACTGGTTTTCTTAACTGGTTAGAAATAACGCTAGTATTTCTGGCATGTGTTGCTGCCTTCTGAGGTGGTTGAATTTCTGCGTTCTTCTGCGTTAAAGCATATGTTAGACCTGGAATCACAAAGTCATCTTCCTTATATCTCATTCTTAGACTTCTGTTGATTTCATCCAGGTCAACACCCTTCAACATAGGCAGCAAATGAACAGTCATCCAAAATACAGATATTTGTAATTTTTCCTTGGAATCAAAAACGGCAGCATCATCTCTGGATCCAGAAAATGATGAATCTGATGTGAGAATGTTTTCACTTTCAAAAGCTCTGGCTTCTTCATCTTTATTTTTCTTATTACTGCGATAAACTGGAAGAGGTTTTCCAGAATAGTATTGCTCCCAGAATTCGCTATCCCAGCAGTTATCTTCATAATCAAAATCCAAAGTAAATGCACCAGTAATTGTTCTGTATACGTACCACATGCATCTTTTCCACCATTGATGTTGATGACTCCAGCATTGCCTTTTCAACCACTTGCCACGATAATACCAGCCTCTTCTACCATATTTGGATTTTCTGAGCTGTAGCATATCATACTCGCTCATCTCACCCTTAAGAATATACTTATCAAGGATAACTTTAGTCTCAACCTTTTGCCATGTATGTCTCCAAGGTTTTTCTCTGTACAAGAATACCAGTGAGTTAACAATACAGGCCAATGGTCTAGTAAACGTGTCCAAATAAGTAACCCACATAACAGGACCATGTTTTTCCTCATAGTTATATTGTAAACAGTCTGCAATGATAGGAAAGACCCATAATGCCAAATACGAACATGGATATATGAAAATTGATCTAACATTCCTTTGAATCTGTGATCTTCTTCTCTTCATGTTTTGATACATTTCTCTTTGGAAATTCTTTTTAACATCATCGATCTCATCTTTGCCAACTAAAGGTTTTTCAGCATCACCGAGTATATTAGAGGGAATGGTAACATCTGGAATTTCATTGTTCATCTCAGCCATTTCAAATGCAGTAGGATGAGTTCTAATTTGTTCCATTTGTACCTCATCATCGTGATACTCACCATCAGGAATTGGTTCACTGAATATTTCTTCCAGACCATTTTCCAGCATATCATCAATATTCGAACCTTCGCTCAAATCTGAGTATCCTCTTGACCTCCCAGAATGCCCATTTGAACCAATACTTGCGTGTTTTCTGAGACTGGCTAGCTTCTGTAAGGGATTTTCGACATGCCTGATGGGTGATGGTGATCTACTCCTTCTATCAGGTGTATCATCCTTTTTATTATTTGATGAAGGGCCAACACTGCCTTGTTTCCTATGACTTTTGGAATACTTAAGAATCTGTAAACCTTGATGGTACTTATCATAATCCTCATTGTCTCCTTTGTTTGCACCATAAGCATATGATGAACTACTACTGTATATTGAGTAACTTCTATTGGTTGAAATTTCCGATTCATCGCTGATATCTTCCATAGACAAAGTAAAAAAATTCTTGAAAGATTTCAAAAAGAAGAGGAAAAATGGTTTCACGTACCTTTTAATTAGCCATTTTATAATACCAAATTTCTGGGCCCGCAACTGTCTATCTCTTTCGTATCTCTCTTCTTCTTTATCGTGTTTGAAATCTTGAATTTGATTCTTGATTTTCCGTATCTTACTTGACACGTAAAGGTAAATTGCAATATAGATCGCAATAATGCTAATAACTAAAAAATATCTTGGTCCCCAACTTAGGACAATTTTATACCACAACGGACGTGGTGGCAAGTAACACCACGCACTCCAGGGTTTATAGCCACCTATTCTTGGCTTGAATGGGAAATCGTAATTGTTATTGTCCAGGACGACTGCCGCACGCTCCTCGGGTGTCCATTTATGCAACTTGTTGTAATTAATAAATGCTAAACTTGCTAGAACCATCGGTATCAATGCTGTGAGCGGCCAGATATACCCTCTGACCCTGTATAAACCACCTTCCATGTTACCGGTCTTGTTGTTCCGCCACTTCCAGTTAGGTTTGAATATAAGTAATGCAAAGTGAATGGCGAAAACCATAATGGCAATGTCTGCGCCCTCGGTGGCATACGCTGTGAACCAGCCAAGCGTATTGAAAAAGGCGGGTGTCGCGTAGACATAGTTGTTGTTCAAGATAATCAGCGGATAAATCATCAGAATCAAAGCCTTGATGAAATCACAGATAATCAAAAACAAAATCAAATCATGTCGAAACACTTTTCGCCTCTTGTCAATAGCAAACATACTGTACACACCTATTATCCCACCAAAGATCGATAATGCCGACGCCGTTATCGCCACAACCCTGATCTTATACAGCTGTGGAGCGTTAAACGTAGAAAACATACCGGGAAGACCCAACGCCAGATTAACTGTCGTAGTATTCAGCGTCTCCACGGCCTGCCGTACAGACGTTTTCTTCAGGTTCGGCACCATATCTGCAAAAGAGATATTAGACATCCCTTTTGTATTTGTTGTTATTATACTTTTTATAACACTTGAAACTTGTATTTCTATTCCCGTTTGCTTGTTTATTTCCTTATAGTTTTGTTATTTCCGTTAGATATTTCTTCTGTATTATGTTACGTGTAAGAAAAATTTTTTTTTTTTTTATTTTATAATAAATAAGAAAAAAAAAAATAGAAAGAAGGCTATTGTTTATTCCCCTTTTCCCTTTACCTTTTTTTTCTTTTCCTCTGTATATAGAAGTACTATTATCTCTCTCTTCTTAAAGACTTATATCCTTTAATTCTTTTTTTTATAAAATCGTAAATCCCCTTTGAAATTTTATCTTTGCTATCTCATTTTACAATTTTTTTTTTTATTTTATTTTATTTTTTTTTTTTTTTTTTTTTTTTTTTTCTTTTTTTCTTTCCCCCCCCCCACCCATTGTTATTTCTATGATAGGACTTAACCCTCTCTCTCTCTCTTTGCCTCTCTCTCTCTCTCTGCGTGCTCTTCTGTGTCATAAGGTGACAGCTGAGGCAAATGAAAACCCCCCCGCACCTTTATTTTTATGTCGTGATGTGAGATGTGCGATTGTTATTGTGATACTTCTACAATGTAGTGTTTATACTTTAATTGTGTAGTTGCATTTGCTATGATGTATGATACACTTCATATGTCTTATGTATTATTTTACTCTCTATATCATATCACGTAGTGTAATAGTTGTATTTATGCTATGTTATATACAGTATTGCACTACACAATTCCATCATTCTTCCTTCATCCAAAGGAGGGTGGGTACTCACGTTTCGTGATTTTCACTGTTTTTTGTACGGGGTTTTCAGTGGGAATTTTCGTTGTTTTTCAATAAAATTTTTATTTCTAAGATTCTGAAGAGTCGTGGTGTACGGGGGGTAGTATATTGTATATTGTATTGTATTGTATAATACTTCAATTCTCTACTATTTATATTTACAAGGTTTTCTGTATCTGGCCACTTCCTAAGATACGTTCGCCGTCAAGGAGACATGCGTATTGGCCTGGAGCCATGGCTCGTTGTGGTGTCTTTAATGTTATCCGTAGGCTGTTGTTGTTGTTGAGGTCAATGTCTTCTATCTCGGTTGGTTCCATTAATGACCTGTATCTCATTGTTAGGTTTTTTTGGGGAAGTGGCATATCTTTGTTTAGTGGCAAGAAATCGGACACCAGTACCGTTTGTTTGAATAGTCTCGGGTTGTCACGGCCGCGCACAATGACAAGTTCATTGGTGTCCAGCTTCTTCTCACTTACATACCATGCACCGGCGTATCGTGGGTCGGCTTGCGGTAACGATATGCCGCCTATTTTCTGTCCCAAGGTATACGACCACATGCCACTGTGCTTGCCCCATACTTGTTTCTCACCGGAGGTCTCGTCAATGGTCACTATATCGCCTTCTTTCTTCTGCAGGTAGTGTTCCAGGAACTTGTTGAACCGTTTATGTTGGGAGTTGTTCACAAAGCATATCCCCTGGGAATCCTTCTTGTCGGCCGTTGGGATATTGTGTTCTTGCGCAATCTCACGTACTTCCGGTTTGGTCAAATGGCCCATCGGGAGTATCAATTGGCCCAGCACACGGGAATCTATCTGAGACAGGTAATAACTCTGGTCCTTTTGTCTATAAAAGCTGCGTAACAGTTGAAATTCGTTGCCACTAGCTGTATTTTGTAATACCCGTGCGTAATGGCCAGTCACTAGCCAGTAGTTCCCCATGCCGTACTGCTCATCGAGTCTCTGTCTCAATTTACCAAATTTGACAAACCTATTGCAGCCAATGTCAGGATTCGGTGTACGACCCATGTCGTATTCCTGCAACATTGGTTCAAACACATCTATCCAATAATCACTCTCGAAGTTCACCCTGTCAACAGGTATCCCTAAATGGTCACCAACACGCTGAGCATCCCTCCAATCTCGTTCATAGCAGGGTTCCTTGTCTCTATCATTCACAGACTGTGACTCTGACCAATTCTGCATAAACACACCCTTAACATTTGGAAATTCAGCAAATAACGCTGCCGCAACAGATGAATCAACACCACCAGACATGGCAACCACCACATTATCAAACCGAGACGGCATGACCTGTCCCCGAAACCCGGCAACAGTCCGCTTCGCAGCCAGCTGCAACACACGCTCCATTCAAAAAAAAAAAAACCTATGTTTATATTTGAAAAGGCAGCAGATTAAAAATCGTTTAGCCATCGATTTACAGTCTGATCAATATTATCAAATATAGCCAATTCTATAAAATAATGTGAAAATTGTTATGTTTATAGTGAAAGTTCTTAGAAAGAGACGCAGAAAGACAAAATTCAAAATAAAAATTTTTTTGCAAAAAAAAAAAAAAAATTTTTTGAAATTGAAAAAAAAAAATTTGCGATGAGCTCATCTCATCTCATCTCATCGCAAACAACCAGAAACAATTTTAATTGGAATTGGAATTGGAATATAGACTATAAAGTATATATCTTCTTGCTCTAACCAATAAAATACACATATACAGTGATAATGGTGAGAGATTTGAAGAGGAAGATTGAAGATGATGTCAGCGATGAGGAGGTTGATATTGCTGGTAACCTTTTGAACAGTGATGAGAGTGACGACAGTGGGAGTGATGAGAGTGGAAGCGATGGGGAAGTACAGGATGAGATTATGTACAGCGATGATGAAGAGGAGGAGAAGGACACTAAGAAGACCAAGAAGAAGCAGGATAAAAAGAAACAGGATAATTCATTCCCATCTTTGGAATTGTCGGACAACGAAGAGGAAATGGGTAAAAGAGATGACGATGACGATGATATTAATGCTTATTTCTCGGTGAACACTGATGCCAAGAGTAAACATAAAAAGGGTAGTTTTGCCAGTTTTGGGTTGTCTAAAGTGATTTTGAATAATATCTCAAGGAAGGGTTTCCGTCAACCAACACCTATTCAGAGAAAAACCATTCCTTTAATATTACAGAACAGAGACATTGTTGGTATGGCTAGAACTGGTTCTGGTAAGACGGCTGCTTTTGTGTTGCCTATGATTGAAAAGTTAAAGACGCATTACAGTAAGATTGGTGCCAGAGCTGTGATCTTGTCACCATCGAGAGAATTAGCAATGCAAACACACTCTGTTTTCAAAGATTTTTCTAAAGGTACCCATTTGCGTAGTGTCCTGTTGACTGGTGGTGACTCATTAGAGGATCAATTTGGTATGATGATGACGAACCCTGATGTTATCATCGCTACTCCAGGTAGATTCATGCACTTGAAGGTTGAAATGAACTTAGATTTGAAGAGTATCGAGTATGCAGTGTTTGATGAAGCTGATAGATTATTTGAGATGGGTTTCCAGGAGCAATTGAATGAACTGCTGGCCTCCTTTCCAAGTACAAGACAAACTCTGCTATTTTCCGCTACTCTACCGACTTCATTGGTTGATTTTGCCAAGGCTGGTTTAGTAAACCCAGTGCTTGTAAGATTGGATGCTGAGAGTAAAATTTCTGAGAATTTGGAGATGTTGTTTGTATCCATCAAGAAGGATGAAAGAGAAGCTAGTTTGATGTATTTACTACAAGAAGTTATTGATATTCCATTAGCAACTCCAGAACAAATTAAGGAACTGAATAATAATAACAATGACGATAGTGATAGTGATGAGGAAGAGGATAAGAAGAAAAAGAAAAAGCAGTTCAAGAAAAAGCCTATGCCTAAGGCTAATGAACTGCCTTCTGAAAAGTCGACCGTTATTTTCGTTCCAACTAGACATCATGTTGAGTATATCTCGGGGCTATTAAGAGATTGTGGTTATTTGGTCTCTTATATCTACGGTACTTTGGATCAACATGCACGTAAAAGCCAGTTATACAACTTCAGAATTGGTCTAACCTCTATTCTAGTTGTCACCGATGTTGCTGCAAGAGGTGTGGATATTCCTATGTTGGCAAATGTGGTTAACTACTCTCTACCTGCCTCTTCAAAGATTTTTGTCCATCGTGTTGGTAGAACTGCAAGAGCTGGTAACAGGGGTTGGGCTTATTCGATTGTATCTGAAAACGAGCTGCCATATTTATTGGATCTTGAATTGTTCTTAGGTAAAAAGGTCATGTTAACACCAATGTATGAAGGTTTAGAAAGATTGGCAAAGGAAAAATGGATTGCAGCTGGTAACGATGAGTTAACATTCAAAGCTCCAAAGGTCTCCTATACGAACAGAATTGTCTTGGGTTCTTGTCCAAGACTGGATTTAGAAGCTATGAATGATCTGTACACAAATTTGATCAAGTCCAACTTTGACCTTGGTTTGGCCAAGCAAACTGCACTAAAAGCTGAAAAGCTGTATTTTAGAACAAGAACACCTGCCTCTGCTGAATCATTGAAGAGAAGTAAAGAAATTATTGCCTCAGGTTGGGATGAACAGAATGTAATGTTTGGAAAGAATGTTGAGAAAGAGAAGTTAGCATTCCTTGACAAACTTCAAAATAGAAGACATAAAGAGACTGTTTTTGAATTCACTAGAAATCCAGAAGATGAAATGGCAAGATTGATGCATAGAAGAAGACGTGCTGTTGCACCAATTCAGAGAAAAGCAAAGGAGAGAAGAGAGTTGATAGAGAAGGAAAGAATGGCTGGTCTTTCCCACACGTTAGAAGACGAAATCTTGAAGGGTGATGAAGGTGAGGCCGGTTACACTGTCTCTGAAGAAACATTGAAAGAATTCGAAGATGCAGATGCTATTTTGGAAGCACAGGACAAAAAGAGTAAGAAGAAGACTTTCAGAGATCCAAACTTTTTCTTGAGTCATTATGCCCCAGCAAACGAAATACAAGACAAGCAATTGCAACTATCCAGCGGTTTTATCAATGATGCTGCTCAATCTGCATATGATCTAAATAACGATGACAAGGTACAAGTCCACAAGCAAACCGCTACGGTGAAATGGGATAAGAAGAGAAAGAAGTACGTTAACATGAACGGTATAGATAACAAGAAATACATTATCGGTGAAGGTGGTCAGAAGATCGCTGCCAGTTTCAGATCAGGTAAGTTTGATGAGTGGTCCAAGGCCAGAAAACTTACTCCATTGAAGGTCGGTGCCAACGAAACCTCGATCCCATCCAATCTCTTGGTAGACCCAACCAGGGATCCAAGAGGTGGTCCAAGAATGCCTCGTGGTAAATTCAAGCATAAACTGGATAAAGCACCAAAGCTCCCAGACAGAAACAGAAACGACTACGAAAAGCAAAAGAAGAAGGTCGAGAAGGCCTTGGAGAGAGGTGTTTCTGTGAAGGGTTACAACAATGCACCTGCGTACAAGAGCGAACTGAAATCAACCGCACAAATCAGAAAGGACAGACAACTGCAAGAAAAGAAGCGTGCCAAGAACGCACGTCCATCAAAGAAGAGAAAGTTTTAGGGTCTTCGGTATTTAAAGCAATTATATCACGATATAGAGTGGCTATTTATTAAAATAGCGTTTTTTCTTTGTTATTTTAGCATATTCAAATATTTCAAATGTATAATAATATTAATAAATTTTTCAGAAATTTTGCAAAGAAAAAAAAAAAAAAAAAAAAAAAAAAAATTAGAAATGATAATGAAGCGATGAGTTGTATATTTTCAATATTAAATTGTTCAAGATATTGAGAATATTTGTTTTAAGTATCTAATAAAAAGAATACAAGTACAATAACACAATCTTCCTTACTTTCTATAATGAGTATTGAGGGTATTCGGAGTCTCTTGGAGGATATTGAGATCATTGAAGATTCGATAACTTCGAGAATTCAAAGGAACCCGGAGATATTTTATGATTATTTGGATGCGGTCAGCAAAGTTAGAGGCAATGAACCGGATACTGAGCTTATAGAAAATCGTAAACATAATAGAGTCTATAGGACAAAGAAATATACAAGGTCGAGAAAACAGGTGAAGACTCAGCAGTATGAAATTAACATTTTCTTGGATGATATATTCAATAAAAATAAGAAGATTTTGTTATTGAGATCACAGTTAAAGGATGAACAAGATAAATTAATAGATTCCAACCACGATTTTCAATCTTTTGATAAGATGTTACAAAGCATTGAAACGACTGCCTCTGGTGAAGGAGCTGTTGAAAATAGAAACCTGACAATTAATGAAAAGATCAGTAGTTACGCTATGTTTCCACAGGATAACCAATTATTATCAAAAAGGGCTGGAGCAGTTGACATCACACAATATTTTCAGAGAGACGAACAGTTTGGATTGATACTTGACCTTGAAAATATATATCGAGAATGGTTTAATGTTATCAAGAGTACCAATGATACGTATTTGAGTTTCTTACGGAAATTGGAAACGTTCGAAGATAATGAAAAGTATTTGATTGAGCCTATTATGGACAGGAAGAATCAAAGATACTGTGATTTCTTGGAGAAAGCATGTCAGGATATTGAAGAGATATTTTTCAAGACAAATATTATGATAAATAAAGAACAAACAAAATCATCATTAAGAACACAATTTTTCGAAGGTATCAAGACATCAAAGATTACTGGTAAAAAGGGTGAATTTTGTATCATATGTGGCAAATGGTTCAAGACCCATGGTGTATACAGTAATCACCTAACAGGTAAAGTACATACCAAGCATGATGCAAAATTCAATGACGCATACCTAGCTGAATACAAGTTGCATAGATATTTAAAGGCTATGACACCTTCTTTACAAAACACAAAAGAATACATTGAACGTAAGATGGCATATACAAACGAGGAGAGGATTGAAGACTTAGAAAAACTGAATGAAAGGTATCTTGCACCTATCTATGATGCCACATCTGAACTTGAGGGTGATTACAAAGACGAAGACACGAAGAATAAAAAGGGTAAATTTGATGATTTGACAACATTGTTGGGCAGTTCTGTGGATATGCCGTTGGGTCCCGATGGTTTGCCGATCCCATTTTGGCTATACAAGATGCAAGGTCTTGATGTGAGCCATGAGTGTGAGATCTGTGGTAACCTCCAATACAAGGGACATAAACCGTTTGAAAAGCATTTCAACGGCTCTACTCATAAATATCATTTGAGATGCCTGGGTATAGAACCCTCGAGTGCCTTTAATGGTATAACAAAGATATCAGAAGCACAAACCTTATGGAAGCAAATGAACTCAGTAGACGGAACCGCGATGAATTACACTGATATAAAGGAGGAGGTTGAAGATAATGAAGGTAATGTCATGACCAAGGATATCTACGCAGAACTGAAAAAACAAGGACTAGTATAGACGGAATATATAAGTATTGATATATATATATATATATATATATATTGTATGAAATATCATATAATACGAGTAAGACAAGAGAATCAAAAAAAAAATCCCAGAAATTTTGAAAAAAATCCCTTTTTGGAAGACCATTTCAAAAACCAAAGTTATGTGTATAAGGGGATTTTACTTGAAATTGTCTTTCTACAAACATCAACAAGGCTTACAGCAGCTGATATAACACATATAATATAAGCAATTATGGATCCACATAGCCCAATTGGTATGTTTTACTTTCTTTATTTTGAAGATTTGAGTTTTTGTTACTTTGAAAAGGGGGTGACGAAGGAGAGGGGGGGTCGTGAATGTCAATAGCAATGGTAACGAAACTACTATTCCAGAATCCTTTTACTAACATAATTATACTCAATTAATTGATTTGTGATGATTCTCTTGCCGTAATTCGTGTTACGAAGTTATGACTGAAAGGTTTGCCTTTTTTTTTTTTTTTAGGGGAATTTATGTCTTTTCTTTGTAATATCGAAAGTCAAAAGGCAAAAAGAGAGTTTTTGTTTATTCAATTTATTTGGAATTGATTTGATATAGTCCTTGATCAAGGTACTGGTTTTGTTAAAATTGGTCGTGCAGGTGAGAATTTCCCTGACTACACCTTCCCTTCCATTGTCGGTCGTCCGATTTTGAGAGCTGAAGAACGTGCCACTATCAGTACACCATTGAAGGATATTATGATTGGTGACGAAGCTAGTGATGTTCGTTCATACTTGCAAATATCGTACCCTATGGAAAATGGTATTATTAAGAACTGGGCAGACATGGAACTCCTTTGGGACTATGCTTTTTACAACCAAATGAAATTGCCAACCACATCAGGTGGTAAGATTCTATTGACTGAGCCTCCAATGAATCCGGTTAAGAACAGAGAGACTATGTGTGAAGTTATGTTTGAGAAATACGATTTTGGTGGTGTTTATGTTGCCATCCAAGCTGTGCTAGCACTTTATGCACAAGGTTTGTCCTCTGGTGTCGTTGTCGATTCCGGTGACGGTGTCACTCACATTGTCCCGGTTTATGAATCTGTTGTATTAAACCATTTAACAAGAAGACTTGATGTGGCTGGTAGAGATGTGACAAGACATTTGATTGATCTTCTTTCACGTCGTGGTTACGCTTTCAACAGAAGTGCGGATTTCGAGACTGTTCGTCAAATAAAAGAAAAGCTATGTTACGTTTCTTACGACTTAGACCTAGATACCAAGCTAGCCAGAGAAACTACTACATTGGTTGAGAATTACGAACTACCAGATGGTAGAATTATCAAGGTTGGCCAAGAACGTTTTGAAGCCCCAGAATGTCTATTCCAACCAAACTTGGTTGATGTTGAGCAACCTGGTATTGGTGAACTACTCTTCAACACAGTACAATCAGCTGATGTGGATGTCAGAAGCTCACTTTACAGGGCTATTGTGTTGTCAGGTGGTTCAAGTATGTACCCAGGTCTGCCATCTAGATTAGAGAAGGAATTGAAGCAGCTATGGTTCACTAGAGTGTTGAATAATGATCCTTCTAGATTGGATAAGTTTAAAGTCAGAATTGAGGATCCTCCAAGAAGAAGGCATATGGTTTTCATTGGTGGTGCCGTTTTGGCTAACATCATGGCTGATAAAGATCACATGTGGCTAAGTAAGGAAGAATGGAGAGAAAATGGACCTGCTGCTATGAGTAAATTTGGTCCTAGATAGACTTTTTTCTAAAGATTTAGACGAATCAATTAATATATATTATTAGGTAAATAATGCATGTGAAAAATAATAAAAAAAAAATACGAAATATTATGTAATATAGTAAAATTAGAAAAGAATGAATGCAGGTGACAATTAGTGATGAAAAGTTACCTATGTTGTCTTCTATAATTATGTTATTCCTTTCATTGTTTGATTAATTTTTTGATTTTTAAGTTTTCTTAACTCCAAATGATTATTGTAAGAAACGACTAGTGCATACGAAAATCAGCTAATCTAGCAAGAACACTATCCGCTAGTTTATCAATTTTGTTGGGGGATACGTCACCTTCTCGGGAACCATAGTCAACTGCTGTTGTAATTAGATTTCTAACGAATTCTTGTGATACCATTAGTGGATTGAGGAATGATGAATCTAATATTTCCTGAGCAGTCCATCTATCTTCAGGATTCCTCATTAGGCAAAATTGCATTAACTCTAAAGCTAAATTAGGTACCGAGTCCTCGTTGGCAGTTTTGTTCTTGTAGTCAATTTTCACTTTTGGATCCATAATTGCAAGTAGTCGATCCTGACCTTGGTATTTCCCATAAGGTGGTCTTCCATAAATCATTTGGTAAATAATACAACCGCACGACCAAATGTCGGCAGGTTTACCAACTTTCCACTTATTAGATTTGGGGTGGTTGTTAGTGTAATTCTCGTTTTCATTTGTATAGTTATGCGCAATCAAAGATTCTGGTGCCATGTAATTGGGAGTACCTATTTGCATGTCCCGATATATATTTACAGTGTGATCAGGGACAGCATTGGCAATACCAAAATCAATAATCTTAAGAATGCCCTTCACAAAAACAAAGTTAGCAGGTTTCAAGTCGGAATGCACGATGCCTGCATCGTGAACAACTTTGACACACGTAACCATTTCCCTAGCATGGTATCTAATAAACTCCATATCTAATGGGGTATTTATTCTTTGGTGCAGAACTTGAGATAAATCGTAGTCACCACATTCCATAAGTAAGTATAAAACACCTCGACCCATCTCATAGTCAAATAACTGCACTACTCTAGGTTGGTTTTGAAGCTTCTTCAGTAGTTCGATTTCGCCTTTGAATCCTTCAACACTAGATTCATCGAATTCATCGAAAGACACTTTTTTAAGAGCAAATACTTTACTTTTAGATGCACGGACTTTGTAGACATTAGAAGATCCACCTCTGCCTAGTAGCTCGATACGTTCATAGTCAGAACCATTTACAGTAACAATATTTTTCTTTGAATGAGAATGACCAGAAGTAGGCGGCTCCACTATTTCAACCTTTTTGTATTTCCGTTTTTGAGGAACGACTTCATTTTTAGAATCAGTAACTTTCTGCTTTTTATGATCAGAAATATTTTCTTTATTATTATAATTAACATCTAGATTTCCAAGAGCCTCCCTGTGGTTACTTTTGTTCTCATACTCATTGCGATAGTGTACTGAGCTTTGGATGATATCCTTGTTGGCGTCACTGAACTTGGAATTTGATGTTGGTGGAGGCGAGTGTACTGATCCATAGACAGAAATGAATCGCTCTCTTAAGGTTGGTTTCCTATTAACTATTGTACTAGGAAACTCTGAAGCCTCCTTCGTATCTATTTTATGTTGTGATGAAAGAGAATCGTTAAGTGGAGTACCACTTTTCTCCGACAAATATGTTTCTCTTGACTGTAAATTTTTTAATGCCAGTTGACGGTTTTCTTCCTTCTGTTTCTCGAAGTATGCTTTGGAAATTTTTGATAACTCAGTTGCTGGTAAGTTATGTTTTTTCATATATTGGATTGGATTGCATTCCTTGATATCTATATCTGAATAGTCATTCTCAATTGGTGATTCAGGACTTTCGTTGTTGTAATTAGGTTTACTGCTGATTTCAGATATTGGGTCCGTTTTAATTTGTTGAAAATCCATATAAGCATCGTTACTGTCAAAAGAAGTTTCGATTAAATCACGGTTCTCACTGCTATTTTCAATAAAATGTTGAGGTTCTTCGCTGTTGCTTATTTGAGTATAGTTTCTTTGAGCAGGACCCAATCTGGTTGTTCTGTTTGTTGCATGCAGGAATCTCCTTGTTCTCCTTTCGTTGTATTTGGTAGTTAACTCCTGTTTCATTGAATTTTGCTTCAACTTCATTTTCATGAATGTGTTACTATTTTCAGAAATATCCTTGGCAGTGTTTTGTATATTATAGGTTGTCATGCTAGGTTGTGTCTGAATTTTCGACTGTCCAAACATGGTTGACTGGGAAGGGTCTTCATAGAATAATGGACTACTAAAACTTCGTGTTATTCGGTTAGATTGATATAGATGGTTATGTGTATTGTTGGCATTGTTGGAATCAAAAGTATGATCGCCTGTATTATGACTATAAGTACTGTGCATTGTACCTGACCTCCTTCTTTCCGATATAAGTTCCGAGCCAAAGTTACTTAACTTTGGTGGATTCTCCAAGTCTCCGTCATCGGAGTCATGACTGTCTATTCGATCAGATACACTATAAGTGCGCTCCATTTCTTACACCACCTCTTTTTTTTTTTTTGTTTTTATCCGTCACCTCCACAAAATTTTCACAATTACTATCTTATATACAGTTTTATCAACCTTTTGATTTTTCTCCTATATTATATTAGTGCTTAAACCGCTCGAATGGTCTTAAAAAGTTCTTTTTGTGACACTAATCTGTTGCCCTTACAATTTCTTTGCAATTCTGTTTAGAGAGATGGAGTATTTCCTTGTTCCTTTTTTTCACACAGTCTTACTAAACAGTACAAAATTTGGAATTATAAATGTGTATAGCTGTTCTCTAATCCATAGTAATGGTTCCTGAATGTCAAAAAGTCCTCTCATCACCAAAATTATTGGTATAATTCACTGTTGTTTTCCTGAATTTTCGCATTGTTTACAAAACCCGGTATGTCATCATATACGTATACATATATAACATAGTGACCGATGATCATTTAACTGATATTTGGTATTGTTCCTGTTATTCTTCTGTGAATATATATATATATATGTAAGTTATTATCTAGCTATTAAAAAAAAAATGCTGAGTACTCTCTCTCTATGTATCTCCCTTGCGTTTTTAGCGTTTCTTTTTTACCACGAACTCGCGACCCACACCGTCATCACTGTCCATAAATGGTACGTTGAAATTTCCTATTGTTCCCGGATCAGATATTATATATTGAGAAGGCATCCAGGAGTCCAGCGGCACGATTGATATCAGGAACGGGCTTTCGGACTGGATCTCCTGTAAGTTCACGCCGGCTTTAGCAGCGTCCAGCAGGATTTCGGTGTTTAACAGCCCTTGTGCCGCGGCACCCTTGTAAACGTAGTAGACGTGCGCGATCTTGCGTCCGTAGTTTAATTCGGGTGGTGTCATGGTGGCTACGTGCATGGTTCTACGCTGTTTTGGTCTCATGAAAAGAGACAATGCCATGAGGCCGATATCTTGCTCGTGTGGGAGCTTCTTGGTGTAGCTTTTGAAGACGTTAGTGGACAGCACTAGCTCGTACTGGGAGAAGTGGCGGTCCTTCGGTATGAAGCTGGCGCATATGTTATTTTCGTTATCTTCAAAGGCATTCTGGACCCTCAATTGTAACAGGCGAAGTAATTTTTCGCCAGTAGTAGATAACATCTTGGACGTTGGATTCGTGAACATGGTCAGCATTGGCAAACCGTTTTGTATTAGTCTGAACTTCAGTGACATTAGCTGACTATTCTTGAGGTTTATCTTGGATGTCATCAGTGCGTCTGCCATCTTCAAGTACAGTTGGTTAGTCTTCCACCTTCTGAACTGGAAGAACACAATCATACCTAGGAGGAAAGGGAACCCAACGGTGAACAAAATGGGTAAGATGGTGAAAACGAGAAAAATACCACCGATTGTAGAGAGTATCAGTACCGCTGTGGGTATTTTATACACCTTTGTAATCATGTCACTGTTATCCTTATTCTGTTTAGAGAAAGAGAATTTCAAAGACCTAGGCCTGCTGTAATGGAACTGTCTCCTCAACTGCAATTTCACGCACTTGGGAATTAACACTTGCTGCTGTACTCTGGTACTGTTGGGGATCATATGCAACTTGCGCGATAGAATTGACATCGGAGTAACTGTTTTCAGGACAGGTGACCTCACCAGCCCCGCAACTTTACAGACATTGGTTGCCGGTCTCAATGGAATCAAACGAAGCATTGTACTGTATTGTTATGGTGGTAAGGTAGTTGTAACCAAGAAGAACATAACATCTAAAAAATGTCTCTCTCCCTTTTAAAAATATGCTATAGTTTAATAGAAGTGGGATTTTTTACCCTACCTCATCGCATGATTCATAAAGTTGAACGATGACATTACAATTATTCAAAATATTAGTTAATGCTATATGAATTAAACACAAAATGGTTGTGTTATGAAGGATAGCTGTATATATTATGACGTTTATAGTAGAAAAATGTCAAAAAAAAAAAAAAAAAAAAAAATCCGTGTGATATTAAAATTAAAATTAAAAATGAAAG
>JAJLXT010000026.1:44377-68998 GCA_030571395.1 Nakaseomyces sp. UFMG-CM-Y6046 | reverse complement strand
TTTATTATTATGATGCAAAATCAGTTTGTTGTGTGTAATGAGTTCATTGCTTTTATCTCTTCATCTGTCAACAGATGATGGGTATGGTTCTTAGGTTTGTGGAAAACAACACCGTTCAAGTCGGTAGAACAGTACTCTATGCTTTTGAACCAGCGGTCCTGCATCACGCCGTCTATGAAAATCCTGTTCTTGTAATCGAGTTCGAGCATCTTGCCCATCAGCTCGCGGGATTCCGTGGGTAGCAGTCTCAGTACCTTCATAGGTCCCTTGCTTATATCTTCTTCGTCGTCGGGGTCCTCGCAGAACAACCTGTATGAGTTGTACTGTTTCCTGGGAGCTTTCCAAGGGAACCTCCTCAGGGTCATGCAGTAGTATATGATTGCCAGCGACCACACATCTGCAAGACGAGGGTCATAGCTATGTAGCTCCAACAGCTCAGGTGACAAGTAAGGGTCGGACCCCACGATCCCCTGGGACTTCACTATGCTCTTGTCAAAGGGGAACTGGAATATCACAGCGCTCCCGAAATCTATCAGCTTCAGTATCCCCTCGTGCGTCACCACACAGTTGTCCAGCTTCAAGTCCCGGTGCGCAATACCCATCGCATGCAGATAGTTCACCCCGTGACACAACTGCCGAAAATAGCACGACACCTCATGCTGAGTCATCGTGTTGCTCATGACTAAATCAAAGAAATCATGTGGCACGAACTCCATCACCATTAAGAAGCTGTTACCTTCTCTTATGATATCCAGTGTTTCTATAATGTTGGCGTGGTGTAAGGTGGAGCCCATGCAGAACTCTGCTGTTATCTTCTTGCAGTACTTCTCTATCTGCATCTGCGTCGAGTTCGGCGGGGTTCTGAACATCTTGACTGCGTACTGCTGCCCGTTGGTCTTATTGACAATCGAGACACTACCGGAGGCGCCTTCCCCGATCTTCTTCCCTGGTATCCCGTACTTCTTTATCAATTCACTGGGAGTGTCAACATAATCTTTGAGTACAGTGTGTTTCGGAGTGATAAACGGGTTATGAACATCACTAGAGGCGTTACTACCACTACTGCTAGAACTCGCCATACTCTGCACAGAACTACTACTATTAAATTTCTTTAAAAACCTTCTCAAAGTCAATGATTTCTTGTTGTTGTTGTTACTACCACTATCCACGGGAGATATTACAGAGACCCCGTTCCCACTCCCACTCCCACTAACATTCTGCGAAGACAGATCAGGAGCCGACACCACCGAATTCAAAGTTCTCCTTTCATTCCAATTATACTCATTCAATTTCTGTTTCATCAAAACTTCAACAGGATGTAAATGTTGATCTGACAAATAATGGAGAGTAGTGGTATTGTTGTTATAACTACTATTGCTGCTGCTAGCAGCAGCAATAGTATTAGTATTAGTAACATTACCACTACTCTTCTTCACCTCATCTTTCCCAAAGAACGCCTTCAACCTCGACTTCTTATCCTCCACCATCATATCATGTATATGGTGTTCTTTATCCAATCGAGTTTATTCTAACAAACCATCGATATATAATAATACATCACATCGAATTAAAAAAAAAAAAAAAATTTTTTATTTTTTTTCTATATGTAGATGAGAGAGTAACCCTTTTTCCCCTTTGGAGGTAACCGGAGAAAACGGGTGTGTCTCTGTCTCTGTCTCTGTGTATCTGTGTGTGTGTAATAAATAAAAAGGAGAGACCTACTCTCGAGAGACAGAGACACAGAGCAACAGGCAACAAACCACAATGAGTCACATGTTTGTATAAAGTGATGTATGTATAATGTTGTACGTATAGCATGTATACCATACCCCTACACGTATACGTACAATACAACATCATATGCATGTAACGTATTCCATTACACAAGCCCCTCTTTTTTTTTTTTTCTGTGTCTCTGTCCGTATCTGTCCTTCCCGGGGGGAACCCGCAGTGTACTCTATTATAGTATTGTAAGTGCGTTGTGGAATGCGAAAACGAAGAAAAACCGGAGTAAGAGAGAGATAAGCACAGAGAGAGAGAGAGAGAAGTCAGAAGAAGAGAGAGAGAGAAGAAAAAACCGGAGAAACACAAAGGGACCCCCCCCACTTTTCTGTTTCTGTATTTGAAAAAGAAGAAGAAGAAGAAGAAGAGAGGGGGGGAGGTGGTCACACGACGTAAAAGAAGAGAAAGGGAAAAAAAAAAAATTTTTTTTTCTTACTCACACACAGCAGGTGATGATGTATTGTCATTGCGATATTGTCATTGCGATATACAAATAACTGCAATACCAGTATTGCAATTTAACTGCTATAGTAATACAACAACAACAAAATATTATAGCATCACATCTCTCTCTCTCTCTTATCTCTCTTGCTGCAGTTCGTGGAAGAGAGAAAAAAAAACCCCTCGGGGCTCGCTCCGATTTCCTTGCGTATTCACTCACTGTCTCTCTCTCTCTGTATTCACTCTCTGTATTCACTCTCTGTATTCACTCACTCACTGTGTATTCACTCACTGCTCTTCAAAATGGGGCCTGTGCCGGGGTGTGGGAAATAAAGACCGAGTGTGTGTGTGTGTGATGACACTGTGTGGGGTCCTTTGGATTTTTCCCTCTCTCTCTTTCTTTCTTGGGATGCATATATATTATATGTAGTTTGTTTGTTGTAAATTGTATTAATGAGTGATTTATTGTTGTAATTTGTATTGTTATCTGTTATTGCAACAAGCAATTACAATATAATATAAGTACAAGTACAATATAACAATATGTCTTCTGCTGCTCAAAGGTTGAATCAGACGTCTCAGATTCTGGATAACAGTAACTTGCAAAAATCGCATTCTACCACCTCGTTGAAGGAGGCCATGGAGAGACCCTTCAAGGTCACGGTTATCGGGTCTGGTAACTGGGGTACCACCATTGCCAAGGTTGTCGCGGAAAACACCGTCTTGAACCCGCAGATATTCGTGTCCAGAGTCGACATGTGGGTCTTTGAGGAGAAGATCGATGGCAAGAACTTGACAGAGATCATAAACACCGAGCACGAGAACGTGAAGTATCTGCCTGGGATCAAGCTGCCTGAGAACCTTGTTGCCAACCCTAACTTGATCGACGCCGTTAAAGGAGCAGACATTTTGATCTTCAACATCCCTCATCAGTTTTTGGCCCGTATCGTAGGGAATTTGAAGGGCCATGTCGAGCCCCATGTGAGAGCCATCTCCTGTCTAAAGGGTTTCGAGGTCGGTAAGAAGGGTGTGCAGTTGTTGTCTACATACGTTACCGAAGAGCTGGGTATCCAGTGTGGTGCTCTGTCCGGTGCTAACCTGGCTCCAGAAGTGGCCAAGGAACACTGGTCGGAGACCACCGTGGCGTACCACATTCCAAAGGATTTCAGAGGCGAAGGTAAGGACGTCGACCACAAGTTGTTAAAGGCCTTGTTCCACAGACCTTACTTCCACGTCAACGTCATCGAGGACGTCGCCGGTATCTCCATTGCAGGTGCGCTAAAGAACGTCGTCGCGCTAGGTTGTGGTTTCGTCGAGGGTCTAGGCTGGGGTAACAACGCCGCCGCCGCCATCCAGAGAGTCGGTCTCGGAGAGATCATCAAATTCGGCCAGATGTTCTTCCCAGAATCCCGTGTGCAGACTTACTACCAGGAATCCGCAGGTGTGGCAGACTTGATCACCACTTGTTCCGGTGGTAGAAACGTCAGAGTCGCCAAACACATGGCCAAGACCGGCCAGTCTGCCCTGGAAGCTGAGAAGGAGCTGCTAAATGGCCAGTCCGCACAAGGTATCATCACCTGTAAAGAAGTCCACGAATGGTTGGAGACCTGTGAGATGACTCACGAATTCCCACTATTTGAGGCCGTCTACCAGATCGTATACAACAATGTCCCAATGCAAAACTTGCCAGAAATGATCGAAGAACTGGAATCCATCGCCGAGTAAAAGCAATTCTTCCATCTCCCTCCCCATTTCAGTTTTAATAAAATCTTTTACTTCTTTTTCTTTCCCCCTCCCTCTCTTCATCAAGAATCCTATTCTTAATTGTTTACTATATCTCTATTACTACTTGATGAAACCTTTTAATGTACTATTAATATATGCGAAACCTTTAACACCCAAAAACCATCCTTTTTTTTTCCCTTCTTCTGTAATGTGTCAATAACAGAGAGAACCACACATATATATAAACAATGCTTCTAATATATTCTTCCACCAACTTCAAATATTTATAATAACTACTACTACTACTACTACTACTACTACTGCAGAATAATATGCTTATATACACACATCCACGTAATTGTAATATCACTACATACGCCACACATAAGAAAAAACCATTGCCAAGGGGACGGGGAGAACCTGTTTTCAAAATTCCGAGTTTACCAAAAGAACTTCTATTTGAAGAACCAGAGTATTTATTTAATTTAACATTCTTTCTTTGTGTCTCTTTTTAAAAGGGGAGCTCCCAAAGTCAATTGTAGCAGTAATTATAGATGAGTGATACGTTGAAATTGTTTATTCTGAGACATGGGCAGAGTGATTTGAACCATGAGAATATCTTCTGTGGGTGGATCGATGCGAAGTTGACAGAGAAGGGTAAAAATCAGGCGCAGAAGGCTGGTGAATTGATCAAGCAGCATTGTGAAAGTAACGGTATCCTGATGCCCCAGATTGGTTTCACCTCGCGGTTGTTGAGAACGGAACAGACCATGGATGTTATTTTGAACCAATTGGAAATCGGTGACAAGGAGGCCGATGGCCACTACAAGAACCCCGTGTTTGTTGTGTTTGATTACACTTACACGCTCGCAGAGGTGAGAAGCTACCTGCTGTCTGAGAAGGACCATACCACTAAGCAGATCCCTGTGTTAAGAACCTGGAGACTCAATGAGAGACATTACGGTGCTTGGCAAGGCCAGAGGAAGCCCACTGTCTTGAAAGAATACGGTAAGGAAGATTACATGTACATTCGCAGAGATTACAATGGTAGACCTCCCAAGGTGGATCTGACCAAGGAAATGATTCAGGTTCACGATTTGGGCTCTGCCACTGGGTACGAGTTCAAGGAACCCAACCGCCCCTTGAAGTACGAGCTTGAGAATTTGAATCGGGACATTCATTTGCCTGATGCCGAGTCTCTGAGTGATGTGGTGAAGAGAATGGAGCCTTTCTTGGACGAAGTGATTTTGAAGCTTGCTAGAGAGTTCGAGTTGGATTCTTGTTTGATTGTGGGTCATGGTAGTTCCGTTAGATCATTGTTGAAGATTTTGGAAGGTATCTCAGATGAGGACATCAAGGGGGTTGATATTCCAAATGGTATCCCCTTGGTTGTAGAATTGGACAAGAAGAATAACTTTAAGTTTGTCAGGAAGTACTATTTGGACCCTGAGTCAGCCAAGATCAATGCTGAGAAGGTCCGTAACGAAGGTTTTGAAGAGAATCCATAGTGGAAGCATTTAATTATAATTTTTTTTTTTGTGATGATAATGATTAATGGTAATTTATTTTTTTTGTTTTGTTTTGTTTTTCTTTTTATGATTTGTTAATTTGCCGTGTTGTGAGTTGTTTTGTTCCTTTTCTCGAGCTTTTAATCTAAATGTGTTATTCTCAATGAAGAAGTTTGATAGAATGTTAATAACAGTGTACTGGATTATTTTGAGAGATGAGATGAAAACAAAAGAAATAAAAAGAAGATAATATAAAAACAATGTAATGAACTTTTTTCTTTTTTTTAAAATATTTAAAGTATTATTTAAATTAGTATAAAATAGTAAGATAACTGAATAGAAAAGAATTGATAAACGGGAGTGTGTAATCTTCGGGTATGAGGAAGGATCAAGCCGAGCCCGTTGCAACCAAATCGGTAACGAGTAACTGTCGAATTAAAAAAAAAAATTATTTATTATTTTTTTCTGTTTAATGCATCTCAAAAGATAATTAATATACATGTACATATTAAATTTTATATGTGTTTGACTTATGTTTAAAAATGCGTGAGAATATATCGTTATTATGAAGGATGACCAATTTGGTAATTACAGAATTAGAAAATAAAAAATAAGTAGTAAAGGTATAATGTGTAATCCTAGTTTATCCGAATAGATTTGAAAAAAAAAAAATTTTTAATAATAATTAAGGTATTGTTAAGTTGTGTTTGTTTTATCTTTTTTTTTAAGAATCAACACTTTACATTCTTTCAGGAATAAAAGTAGAAGAAAAGTGAGAGATGATGCCAAATGCATAGAACTCTATAGACAGTAGCATTTGAAAACGAATGTTAATGCAACATCTTTTATTTCTCATCTGTAAGAAACCTCTTCTATAATGCGTTGAACCTTAGATTTGGAATTTATTTATTTTTTTTGGTTAATCTTGTTTTATCTTTATTTGGAGTTATGTCTGTTTTAGGCACTAACAAAACCAATGTTAGCCTTTGCATATTGAGTGACTTCTTGACGTTCTTCAACAGACAAGTTTTCATGCTTGGCTTTGATATGTCTGGTCAATGCATCTAGTCTAGAGAATGTCTTTTGAAAACCTTCGTCACCTAGAGAACGAATGCATTCAGAACAACGGAAGATGGTCCTTCTCTTTGCGTGAATGGTATTTTGGTGTCTAGTCAAATCATAGGTACGAGAGAATTGCGCACCGCACATCTCGTTAGTAACCATGTTGACAAGCTCACATACATATGTCTCATTACTAGCATTGCCTTTGGCATGAGACCCTCTGGAACCAGCCTTCGGGTGATGAATCTTTGGAGTTTGTTTTCTGGACGAGCTCAGTTTCCTGGTTGAAGCAGATTTGGATGGGTGATGGTGTGTATGTAGATGGTTAGTGGAAGACTTCGTGACCGCTTGTGCCTTGTCTACTGGAGCAGGACTGGATTTCTTAGACTCCTTAATAGCAGAAGGAGAGTACAGTTCGTCATCATCTGAATCAGAGACCAACAATATATCCTTGGCCTCTTGTAAGCTACCCAATTTGGCTAAATCAGGCAGCTCTTTACTCTCAACAACGCTAATTTCAGCAGGTTGAACTGTTGTCGTGGTGGTATTGGTGTTATTATTATTATTATTATTAGCACCATTAGTGAATTCCGATGGTAGTTTAACTTGCAAGACGCTGCTATCTACAAGAGAGTTATTACGGTTGAGTATATTTTGGATATTGTCCAAATGATACCTCCTAATCTTCTCGTCATTGCTCTCTTCAAACTCCATCGACAGGTCAGACTGATGAATATTGTTAAAGTTAGCATTGTTGATGTCAAACCCGTCATCGAACAGGTTTTCATCGTCACTTAAATCGTCATCGTCTGCAAACTCGTTGTCAAAGATCATACGAGCGTCGTTGTTGTTCAACTTGTTGTCTTCCAATTGCCAGTCCTCCATCTTTGACCCAACGTTGTAGTAGTCTGGATCGTCGTAGTATAGCGTCTTCTCGTCTCCCATAGATTGGTAAAATGCATCAGACAATTGTTCATCACTAATCTTCAAATCGTTGAACCTGAAGACATCGTTATTACTATTGCTATTTACACTATCGGTGTTAGCATTCATACTTTCTTGTTTCGTCGTCACCACACAGGTATTATTGAGCATTGCAGGTGCCATACTCTTGATGATAGTATTATCACCAGTCTCCACACATTCGGGCGTATTCTCAATGGCATTGCCATTAGATACACCAGGGATCATTGTAACCGATGGATCAGCGTACTTGTTAAACATCTGTGTTTGAGTAGCTGGCTGTAACTCTTGTTTGTTATTAAACGATACATCTAGGAGAGTATTGAAATCATTGACTTCACTCTTCTCATTCCGTACCCTCATGTGATACAACTCATCCTCCAACACATCAGTCAAAGTTCTCTTCAAACCCAATTCAATAGACGTCATTTTTTTTTTTAAAAAAATAGAAATAGTTGTTTGCTCTGTATAAATCTTCTTCAATGCCTTTCACCACAATGCAAATACAATGAAAGCTGTATACCTTATTGCTGTTTAAAACAAAGAAAAAAAATAGAACGAAATGAAAAATATTTGCCACCTAGAATCCTTTTATACTTTTCACTTTTAGACGCTGAAGGGGGAAAAACTTCTGAAAAGGAAAAACTTCTTTCTCCCCCCCTAAGCCGGAATCACTGTTACTACGGTGTTTTCTAACAGCTTTACATTACCTTATTAATAAATTGTAATTTATCTTATTTGAAGCCAAAAAAAAAAAATTTTTTTTCTTTAAAAAAAATATGAAATGTGTGTGTGTGTGTGTGTGTGTAAGAGGGAGTGAAGATCTCTCCCTCTTCTCCACGGCTGTTTCTGTGGTAAAAACATCTTTCTCTGGGATTCGGAGGATTTCCATTTGGTTTTTTCTTCCTCTCTGTTTGATGTTTCTGATTTCACTTACCCGGGTTATAATACTGTACGGTGTTATTAGTAAGGGTCCAACACCTCTATTATTTTGTTTTCCGGGTTATTGGTTTTTTGATTGGTTCCGTGTCCGGGTTCCGTGGAATTGATAGGCGAGGCTGATAAATATTTTATTTTTTTGATTTGTTTCTTTTTTTTTTTTTTGATTTCCGTGGGTTACTATGGTTCCTGCATTGTATATCAATTTCTTTCTTTCTTTCTTTTTTTTTGTTATGATAGTTTGATTTGTAATTTTTTTTTTTTTGTCATGATTATTGAATTAAATAATTACTTAAGATATTATAGAAGATTTCATATGTTTGTTTTCTTGTTTCTAATTTTTTTTTTTTTGAGGGTTTTAATTACAATATGTTACAAATGGAGAAAGAAGAGAAGAGAAGAGAAAAAACTCAGAGAGATGTTGAGTCTTCCATCTTTATTTAGAAGATATCACCCTTATTCTTCAATTTATGGTCTCTTCTTTGTTCCCAGTAGTCTCCATGGAACTTCCAGTATGGTTTCTTAGTGGTTGGGTGTGTTTCCTTTGTGAACCATGATGGTTTGTATACACCGTTACTCTCTTCTAGTTCACGACGGGCTGCTCTCTGTTTCTCTTCAACACGGTGTTTCTCTTCGGCAGCCTTGTCGTATTCACCGTCTTCCATGGCACGTTGGTCAGGTCTTAGACGTGTGTCTGTAGGTGGCAGCCAAGGAAGCAAGTGCTTCATTGGTGCATTCAGCGTGATGGCGAATGGGGTCAGGTGGAATGGTGCATCCGGTCTGGGGCTAACCTTCCATACCAAGAACTTCTTGCCGT
This sequence comes from Nakaseomyces sp. UFMG-CM-Y6046, assembly GCA_030571395.1. NCBI lineage: Eukaryota > Fungi > Ascomycota > Saccharomycetes > Saccharomycetales > Saccharomycetaceae > Nakaseomyces > Nakaseomyces sp. UFMG-CM-Y6046. The sequence continues at coordinate 59,761 of JAJLXT010000026.1, read as the reverse complement.
CATAGTTTGGCTCTGTGTCCTTGTGTCCCGACTTGGACTCTTTCTCAATGGAGAACTCGCTGTCCTTGTTCTTGGCCTTCTTGGCGTAGATCGAATCGTGCCAGTGGCCACCCAGTACCCATTGCTTCTTGTTCTTGCTGTCAAACACTTCACCCTTGACTTCGTATGCACTGGATGACCTCCAACCACGCGCCTTGAAAAACAATTTACAGTAGTCACCGGTGGTATGGTTGGTGATAATCACTTCACCGTAGTTGTCCACTTGTGGGTTACCAACAAGAATACCAATAACGTTATTATTAGGCTTCTTGAACGTGTACAGCTCAGACTTGTCGCTGCCATTTGGACGCATGTTGATGTACCACAGACCCAAATGCTTCACATTGAATTGTCTACCGTTGAAATGTGTATCCACATAGGATTCACCGTAGAAGTCCCAACGTGGAGACTCGGTATATGTGGCAGAGATAGGTGGATGGTGAGAAACTTGTTCTGCAAAGAATCTGTACTGTTTGTCTGGCCTGGAGTACTCAAAGGTTTCACCCAGTAACGGATTGAATGGCTTGGCAACTCTCTTTGTTGTGGATGCATATGCACTTGCGGTAAATATGGAAACATACAACAGTCTCAAGGTAGAGTCATCAAAGGAGGCTGCCTTGTCTAACAGGTCAGAGTACTCCATATCTTCAGTCACACGCTGCAACAGCGAAGTTGGTTCGTTGAATTGAACAGGCAATGTCATCTTAGTCATATCCTTACCAACCATCGATTTCAACACACCCCATAAACTAATCTTTGGTCTATCATCTTCGTCAAGTTTCAATCTCTTTCTAACCCCTTCATCATAACCCAAGAAGGAACCCTCATTAATCAAAAGTTCCTCCTTTTTCTTTTGTGAATCACTAGTTGGTTTCAAAGATGATTGGGTGTAGGTTTTCTTCTGGAGTTCCCATTGGTCGGATTCAACCTTGGTGCCAAGAGATGACTGTTCAGACTCAATTTCCGTGTCCTTCGCCTGTTTATTTTCAGGAATAGATTTCTTAGGTTCTAGAGACTCGTCTGCAGCAGCTGTAGTTGCAGCAGACTTTTCGGCCATACTGCCTGCAGTCATAGGAGCCACGCTACCAGTTTCTGGTACTTCTGGCAGTTCAATTTCTGGTTGAATCTTTCTGAAAGAAGGTTCAGTTTTGGTAGATTCTGGCAAGCTCCTTATATTGTCACGCATAACTTGTGCGCTTGCAGTTTCTGAAGCGGCGACATCTTGAACGGAGCCAATTTCGTCAATCAATTCTTCAGCATCGTAAAATTCATCACCCCTGCCTTCATCAACTGCAGCTTTGGTATTGCTCAAGAACTTAGAGATCATTGTCGAAGCCCTTCTTGCAACTTGATTATCGCCTACCTCCGGTAACTCCAAGTTCATGGACTTTCTTAAGTGTCTTCTCTCCTTGGCCAATGCATCCAGTTGCTCTTCCTTCTTATTCAATTCGATTTCCAGGTCCTTCACGGAATTAATCCACACATTGTTGATATCGTTTGTCTTTGTGATCATATCTACAAGTTTCCTATCTCTTTCGGCACCCAAAGTTACCAGGTTGTTAAATGTTTTGATAGTGTTCTGGATAGTTTCTTTGACCATTTTTACGTCACTTTCGCCGTGTTGATTATCAAGTAGTTCCAGTACGGAAGACAATTGCATGGAGATGGTCTTTTTGTAAACGTTCAAGTTCTCAATGAATGGACCGTATTGGGTTTTCAGGTATTCCTCATCGGGGTCAATTGGGTTCACCAAAATGCCGTCAATGTCTTCCTCAGAGTTGTCGTTATAAGGGTTGGATAAACTGGTCTTGCGGTCCCCGTAGAGTGAGTTTGGCACGGGACTCACGGATGTGACAACTCTGGAACTTGGAGATCTCAAGTTGTTTGGAATTGGTGCCATTGGAGAGTCTCTGACAGCTCTGTTGACGTTGATACTTAGACTTTCTGCTATACTGCCTGCATCGCTGGTGTCGTTATTAGATAGAACGGATGGTTTATGGGCTCTCGCGGTGTGTACGAATTTTTGGTTGTTCATGCTGTTGGCACGGCTTCTTGGTCTCTCTACTGAGGGTGCCAGGGATACTTGGCTGGTGGTGAACTCTTTGTTGCCCATCTGTTTCGCACCAGCCTTCTTCTCTTTGGCATACTTGATACCGTCCTGGATAACCCATGTCCACTTGTTAAACTCCACGGAGTTGTTACCCTTCAGCTTCCATCTGTCCTGGTGGTCACCAACGATCAGTTCAAACTTATATTTCTCCTGCTTGTCGACTAGGAAACGACACATAGACAAGTGAACCTGGCCTCGAGGTTGTGAACCCTCCTTTGGCTGGTCCTTGTAGTATCTCAGGTACCCGTCGTCGCTCAGCACAAACCAACGCAGTTTGAAACCCTTTGCCAAGTTAGTCCATTTTTTCAAGTAACCCTTGTAGGTTGGCGCGGTGCGGTGTTCGCTGCCTTCGCCGGCCACAGACTGGGTTCTGTCCCTGGTGACGCTGTCGATGAACTTCTTGAGCTCTGCTTCGTTCTTAGTGTTTCTGTCTGGTGCCGTGTGTCTCCCGCTAGCGCCAACGCTAGGATTTTTGATGAGGTCCATTGGCAACAGGCCCTTCTGGTTTCTTCTGAGCGGGTCTGCACCATGAGCTATCAGCCACTTGCACATCTTGAGGTCCTTCTGTCTGACAAACTCATGCAGCACTGTGTCACCCGTGATCGGGTCTATCCCGTTCAAGTCGATAAGCTCCATGTTTCTTGGCACAGAGAGAATTGCCTCTAGTTGCTCGTAGTTTCTCTTGTCGAAGGCGTCTCTTAACCCCTGTGCGACTTTCCCGACATACTCATCTCTCTTCAGCTGGATAATGTGGGCTATGTCCAATGTCTTGCACATCTCTATCGGCTCCTGGTCTGCGTTATTCAAAATGGTATCGTTTACCAAGGGGTGGTCCATCAGCAGCGTGACAACATCACCACGAGACTGCGACACAGCCAGATGCAAGGGGGTATTACCGTTTGAGTCCCGGGAGTTAATATCCAACACGACCACGACTGCGTCACCGTTATCACCAGCGCCAGTTGGTGGCTGTACACCCAATCTAGCTTCCTTCTGTGTTGTCAAAACGTACTTCGAGATAACCAATTTAATCAATTCCAAGGGAGCCACCTGCACGGCATAGTGTAGTAAATGAGAACTAACATCCTGAACGTCTGGGTCATCTACAGGGACAAACTCTGTTGCCAACACTTTCTTCAACTCCTGAAAATCCCCATTAGTGAGTACTTCCAACAACTTCAATTTCAGCAACGGCTTGCTAACCCTACCATTTCGAAGGGTAGACATAGTATAATGTTATTGTATTGCTTGTATTGTATTGTATTGTATTGTATTGTATTATATTATATAAAAGAGTAGAGAGAGAGGGAGAGAAAGAGAATTTTAAATATATATTTACTTATAAAAGAGATAAAAAAAAAAAGGAAGAAGAGTTTATTTTCGTAAGAGAGAAAAGAACAACCCCTGTCGTGTGTGTGTGTGTGTGTGTGTGTGTGTGTGTGTGTGTGTGTGTGTGTGTGTGTGTGTGTGTGTGTATAATCCCTCCATCCCTCCATCCCCCCTCCTCGTATGCTGGGAAAGTCTCCCCTTCGCTTCGAGAAAGAGAGAGCAACGAGTAAAGCGAGCTAGCCAGAGAGATAGCCAGACGGGGAGCGACTGTGTCTGTGTCTGTGTCTGTGTCTGTGTCTGTGTCTGTATTGGGGGAGAGAGGGGATTTTCTGTCTCGCGTCTCTTTCTGTGTGTATGTTTGTTTCTGTCTCTCTCGGTTAAGGGGGGGATTCTGAGAAGTGGTCGTAGGAAGGTCCGGTATATGTGTACTGCAGGGATTGGAGTTCTCTGTGTGTGTGTCTCTCTCTCTGTTTCTCTCTTCTAGAGAGAAAGTTAGAAGAGAGATAAGAAGAAAAGGGGTGGGGGTGTGGGATATATAGGGGAGAGAGAGAGAGAGAGGGAGAGTGGGGGGGGAGGTTGATCACTGGATCAAGGTGACCATCTCGTGTAAGGTTCTCTCTAGCATGGCGGTGTATCTGCTGGCCTGTCTGTGGCGGGAGGTGACTGTGACTGCGATGCCGTGTGGTTTGATTACGTAGCCGATGCCGAATCCGTCGGCGTCTACTGGGCCGAAGCCGAACCACTGGAGGGCAGCGCTTCCGCAGTTGGAGGTGCTGAGGAGGTTTCTGTTGAGGGTGTTCCAGGCGGCTGTCTGGAACAATGGGGGCTGTTGTTGTTGTTGCGTCGTCTCGTGGTGGTGTCTCTGTCTGTGTAGTTGTTGCAGGGCGTAGAGGTGGCGGTCCTGGCCTTGTCCCATGGAGCATTCGTGGGAGATCCGGGAGTGTTCGCGGCACGCGGTACGCAGCAAGGTGAGTCTATCTTGTGGTGGGGTGTCCTGAGTGAACATGGAGTGGACGAAGGCGGTGGTTTGTGGTGTCACGGTGCGGATGGCCTCTGTGCGTCCGTGTAGGTATCCCTTGGTCATCGCGGGCTCGTATGTGGTGTCGAGTCTGGAGTACAGGGAGTAGTATGCGACCTGGAACATCTGCTGGACGAATGCGTCCGGGGAGCAATTGAACTGTGTCTTGATGGTGGTGGAGCCGTACCCTGTGAACTCCAGGCTGGAGATCTCGTACTGGGACACCAGGTCGCTACACTTGACCTCTGCGACGTGTACCGCTTTGCTCAGTGTGTGGTCCTTCTCCCACACGAGCTTCCTCGGTGGTGGAATCTTCTTTGCACTGGGTTGACCTTGCAAAGAGGAATGGCCCTTGGTGTCGGCGTGTGTCTCGTTGGTGTCCTTGTCTCCGTGTATCTCGTTGGCGAGTCTCAGCACGGTGTGGCCGTCCACCCCTGTGTGCTCGAAGTTGATACCGGCGGCACCGCATCTCGTAACAATCACCTGCAGCTTGTCGAACCACCTGTTGATGCACGTCCCTGTCTGCACACTCCGTAGTGGGTTTTGGCCTACGGTGTACTCCGATGTCCCCGTGAGGAACAGCTTCAGTAAGCCCTCGCTATTGCTATTGCTGTTGTTTGTCGTGGCGGCAAAGTCATCCAGACACAGCACAAACAAGGCCCTGTCTATCATCGCGAGGTTGTCGCGGTTGCGTTGGCTGGGACATGTGTGGATGTGGTGTCTGACGTTACTCCACACACGGCGGCTCTCTGTGGTCATGATGCCCATCTCCAGAAATTCGTGTCTTGCAGGAGACTCGTCTAGACGTTGTCTGTCCCGGATGACGGCGTACAGCTGCTGTTCTATCTCTTCTTGGGTGTGGAACAACGGGCAGTTGTTGTTGTCTACTACGTCGAACCAGTACATGCTACCTTTGTACATTACCACTATGTGTCGGGACGTTGTGTCCGTGTGTAAATGGCACGATAACTCGTCGGGTTTTGGTGGAATTCTGCTGGACCCGAATAACTTGTGGTACTGGTCCATCGAGAGTGGTTGTCCGTTCCTTGCTGTGTCCGGTGTCAGGGTACCGCTCCTGATCTTGTGTATAAATCTTAACGTAGAAGCCAGGATCCTGGAGGCACGTTGTATCTGTAAAGTGTGTTCCTGGAATACACCATCTTGCTTGTCGTAATTCAACTCAGGGTCGTTTTCTAACTGGAAAAATGGATTCACGTTGAGAACCAGAGGTGAGTCGTACATTAAATACGCATTGAACCAAAATTCCTCGATATACGATGACTCTGGGTGGAATGTCGCTAGCCATTTGTCGTAATCGATCAATCGGTTGTTCAATTGTTGTAACAATTCCAAGTTTTCAGAGGAGTACACTATCTCTCTGGTTCTTTCAACCTCATCTTCGTCCAATAACGGAGAAACCCGGTCTATAAATCTCCGTAATGTATCTTCCAGTGCCGGAATTGGTAACCTTTGTAGTTTAAACACTTCCTCGTTCTCAACAGTCATTTTTTGAGCTTGTTACCTCTTGCTCTTCTACAACACTTCATCATGCTAAAAAGACAAAAAAAAAAAAGCAGAATAACCGTGGATTAAGGGGACTTTTATAATAATATAAAATATTAATCATTCCAATAAATATTTTTACAAAGTAGTCACACTAGTTGTCATGACGCACGCATTTCAAATTCCGATGCAAATGCACGATCTGCATTGGTACGGCCATTTCTAAGAGCCCATCAATCTGATAAAAAAAATATCTCTCTGATTACTCATCATCCATCATCCATCATCCATCATCTCTGTGTAATTTAATTTTTTTGATTGAAGGTTATTAGTATATAGCGGTACCGGTCAATTAAGGGACAGGGTTCCTTGAAATCACATGGTGTGTTGTTTTTTTTTTGAACCGTATTGACATAAAATGTATATTTAATAATTTGTATTTATTTGATATTTATTGTTTGTAGTTTTAATAATTTACAAAAAAAAAAAATAAAAATTGAGAAATTAAGAAAATGCTGCTTTGTTATTTTTGTTTTAATGTGTCTTACACTTTTTGCTTTCTGGATTCCTTGAAAACGAATTGCAAGATGGCAATTTGGCCCAAACTCATACCGATGACCAATAGGATACCGTAGAAGGAGAAAGTAGTGATTCTCTTCTCAGTGGAACGGACGGTGGCATGGTTTCTGTCGTTTCTGGTCTTGTAGTACTCCAGAGTGTTCTCAAGGGAGTACAGCTGTCTCTCGATCTTGTCAATGGAGTTCTCCAACTTGGACTTCAACTCCTTCTTCTCACCTTGGTTGTCTATACCTCTCTGGTTCTTTCTGAAGTTTCTTCTTTGACTTCTAACGTCACCAATCATGCTGCCACAGTCGGACTTGATCTCGATGTCGACAATCTTGTCATGGGCCTTACCACCGTAGAAACAGAAGGTGTACTCACCCTTGTGTGTTGCACTGAAGGACCAGTGACCCTTTGGCTCATTGCTCTTGGTTATGATAGGTTCGTGCAAGTTACCTGGCTCAAACACTTCGTATTGCACACTCAGGTCGTTACCAGTACCACTCAACACCTCATAGTAGTACTCAATTGAACAGTCCGTCTTTGTAGTTAAGGTGTGGAAACATTGTCTTTGGCCCTTTTCCAGTTCAAAAGTCAATGGACTAGCACTGACCAATGCAAAGAGACCCGCTAGAGCTAGAGATAACTTCATCTTTTCGTTTTTGTTTGGTTTTTTATAGATATATAATCTCTTGTATTCCTCTGTTTTTTTGTTATCTTCCAAGTAAAATACCCTTAAAAACAAATTGATCTTGAAACTACAATTGTAATTATAATATAAAATTAAAATTGGTTCAAAAAGTCAAGGTATGTGATCCACCAAAAACAACGAAATCGTTGAACAATTGGAAGAGAGCAAAAAATAAAAAAATTATAATAAAATAAAAAAATACGCGTCTCGCGTCTCTCTATCTCTCCCTCGAAGCTTCCTGCAAAAAAAAAAAAAAAAAAAAAAACGAAAACAAATAGATTATCAAATTTAAAAACATAATGATTTTTGATTTATAAATTTGGGAGTTCTTTTCTTGATCATTACATCTGATATCAAGTAAACGATAGAATTCAATTACAGGTGAGGGGGGAAAGTGAGAGTAAGAAAATGATGGATGTGCCGGAAGAGATCAGGTTAGAGATGGAGCAGATGTATGAGGATGTGCCGCCGTTGAGAGATCAGTATAAACTGCTGGATAAGATTGGGGAAGGTACGTTTTCGAGTGTTTATAAGGCGGAGGATATACAAGGGAAGATACTCAACAAGTATAATTCTCATTTTTGGTTCAAGGATTCGCGGTGTGTGGCGTTGAAGAAGATTTACGTTACCTCATCGCCACAGCGGATCTACAATGAGTTGAATTTACTATATATTCTTACCGGTTGTGTACGAGTGGCGCCATTGTGTGATGCTACTAGGGTTAGGGACCAGGTGATAGCGGTGCTCCCGTACTATCCGCACGAGGAGTTCCGTAACTGTTATCGGGATCTTCCCATAAAGGGTATCAAGATGTATATGTGGGAGTTGTTGCAAGCGCTCAGTTTTGTGCACTCAAAGGGTATCATACATAGAGACGTTAAGCCCACGAATTTTCTTTATAATCCAGAGATCGGCCGCGGTGTGCTGGTGGATTTTGGGCTTGCGGAAATGCAGAGCGATATAGTTTCCCAAGGTGCTGATCTCGTTTTGGGAAACGCTGATGGTGGGGAAAATAATGATGCAGCGTATGCGATGAAAGATTATAGAAACCAAGAACAATTCTGTCCTTGTATTGTTAGAGACGACGCAGTAACGAACGCAACGCATCCATTGATCACGATTCAGAACGGTAAAGTGGTTCACCTAAGTAACGCAAACGGTGTAGATCTTACAAAGGGATATCCTAAGAACGAAACACGCAGAGTTAAAAGAGCGAATAGAGCAGGTACTAGAGGGTTCCGTGCACCAGAAGTGTTAATGAAATGTGGTGCTCAGACCACTAAGATAGATATATGGTCGGTAGGTGTTATTTTATTGAGTTTACTGTCACGTAGGTTTCCTCTATTTCAAAGTTTGGATGATACAGATTCTCTCTTAGAACTGTGCAATATTTTCGGTTGGAAAGCAATAAAGAAATGTGCCTCGATACATGGGTTGGGTTTTGAGGTTTCTGGTATTCAGAATTTGAAGGAGAACCCATATCCATCTGGATTAAAGCAATTTGTCTATGAGCTTCTCGATAAAGAGTGCAAAGCGGGCACTTTCCCTGAATATAGTGTGGCATTTGAAACACATGCCTATCTCAAGCAGGAACTTGAAGAAGGACATTCGATTGAACCTCATCTACCATCTCAATTGGAAGAGGATGATGACAACGAAAAGATTTTAAAACTAAAGCAATATCAAAAGGAAATATGGTCAGATCATTTCTGGTGTTTTCAATTGCTGGAACAGTGTTTCAAGCTGGATCCTAGCAAAAGAAGCTCGGCGGATGAGCTTTTACAGAGTGCTTTCTTTAATGAGCTAAATGTTGGTGGCGGTGAAAGTACTGAGGGTGAAATGACTGATGAAGATGAAACAGGAAGTGAAACTGAAGATGAGTATAGCGATGAGGATGTGGTGTTATTAGAATAGGTTTTTTTTTATTTTTGAATACTTGATTTTTTTAGTTTTGGCTTGTTTTTTTTTTTTATTTGCATATTTATTGGCAACATGATAGGTTTACGTAATTTTAATAATTCAATTTTAGGTGGTACTTTTCTCACCGCCAATACAATCATAAAATGTAATACAGTAAACTGAGATGATGTTAAATAAAACCAAACAGTGTTGAATAATGTATTTACTATAACTAGGAATGAGTTTATTTACTTACTTTACATTGTTATTTTTTTTTTTTATTTGTTAGGTAAAATTAGAATTAAATAAAAAATTAGAATATGAATGGGATTAGGAAAGCTCTTCTGGTGTGATACTTTCTGTTCTTCTTCATAGCCCATAGATACATCTGAGTAGCGGAGACAGCCAAGAAAATCAAAGAGAAGATGTTCAATTTGGAGGCGAACGCAAACCAAATCCAACTCCAGACTTCAAAAGTATAGTTTGGAGCTACAAAGATGTTGAAGACACCTTCGTTCAATGGGACACGCTTAGTAGTGTTACCCAATTTCTTTTGGTAATCACCCCACATACGCAGTTTCAAGTGGACGAAGAAATTCCAGAATTCACTGATGAGGAACAAAGTTACGATAGTGTGAGTGCGGCTCAAGTGTAGGAACTTGTAGATAGGAGCCAGGCTGTCGTTGTCGATCAAAAACCCGTAGCCGAAGTAAGAAGCTGCGATGGCACCGTTGATCAACCAGTAGTGAGAGGAGTTCTTGAACAGGTTAAATAAAGGCATGGTGGCCATGGAGAATTTATGCAAAAACAAAGTTTCTAGCACTCTCTTAGCGTAGTGTACAGTGTTCAAAGTATAGATTAGCTTGGACAAAGAGTGGTTGACGTTACTATGAGAGTATTTGTTTTGAACAGATGTTCTTTGAGACAATCTGTAGAAGAAAGTATGGATAATGATAGGACCAATGTACTCGATGAAAAACACCAATCTCCAAGAAATTTGTGGACCCAGGTCCTTCACGAACAATTCAGAAGTAGAAGCATCCAGACCCTTGAAATAAGCATCGTCAACAATTGGAACTTGCTTAGAATCCTTGGCATAAGTCAATCTCAATCTGTATTTGCTAATGTTCTTGTTGTTGCTGGAAATTTCCTTTAGAACCTGCTCCAGAGTAGAATTCTCAGAAACATTAACTTTTGTCTCCTTTAGACCCTTCGAACGCGATTTAACAGTCACCAACATGGTTACTTTTTGTTTTCCTTCTCCTAGATATGATATCCAAATAATAAAATGACCAATTGAGTAATATATTTACAAAAATTCGAGGAGATATATATGAATGTATCAATACTAATTATAATTGATTGTAGATGGAGAAAGGGTACATGAGAGGGAAAACCCTTTGTTTTTCCAACTAATTTTTGTCATTTTATTACCCTGACTTGAAACTGTCCACATATACGTAATAAGTCAGCAGATTTTTCATCGTGATTGGTTATAATTGGGGGTTTTCTTTCTTTTTTTTTGAAAAAAATTTTTTTTTTTTTTTTTTGCCAGAGGCGATGCGATGAGCTCTTCTCGATGCCCAATTTAACACAAAAGAAAATTTTTTTTTTAATGTTCTTCTCTCTTATTTTATTTATAAGTTAGGTTTCTTTTACATTATACTTCTCATTTCTATATTACAACTATACAAAAACCAAGTCTTTGAACAAATAAACTCTTTTGAAAGGATATTAATACATATTTCTTTTAGAAAAGAATCATTCATTATAACCGAGGTTTACTTTTTATTTTTATTATTGCCATCTTTTTGAAAACAAAATCAAAAAGAATTAATAATACATTTTTTTGATTTACAGTTATCTTGTTAATTTAAATCAACTAATTTTTCTTTTGTTTTACTCTATTGAAAAGAAGAACTATAACCTTCATTTCATTTAAACAGGAAAGAAAAAGCTACAAAACAAACTTACAAAACACAATAAAATAATGTCTTTCAGACCAGGTTCTAGAGGTGGTGCCCGTGGTGGTAGAGGTGGTTCCCGTGGTGGCTTCGGCGGCCGTGGTGGTGCCCGTGGTGGTTCCCGTGGCGGTTTCGGTGGTGGCCGTGGTGGCGCTCGTGGTGGTTCCCGTGGTGGCTTCGGTGGCCGTGGTGGCTCCCGTGGTGGTCCAAGAGGTGGTTCCCGTGGTGGTCCAAGAGGTGGTGCTCGTGGTGGTGCTCGTGGCGGTGCCAAGGGTGGTGCTAAGGTTGTCATTGAACCACACAAGCACGACGGTGTCTACATTGCCAGAGGTAAGGAAGATCTTTTGGTCACCAAGAACATGGCCCCAGGTGAGTCTGTCTACGGTGAAAAGAGAATCTCTGTTGAAGAGCCATCCAAGGAGGATGGTGTTCCACCAACCAAGGTTGAGTACCGTGTCTGGAATCCTTTCAGATCCAAGTTGGCTGCCGGTATCATGGGTGGTCTAGATGAATTGTTCATTGCCCCAGGTAAGAAGGTTCTATATCTAGGTGCTGCTTCCGGTACTTCTGTTTCTCACGTTTCCGATGTTGTCGGTCCAGAGGGTGTTGTCTACGCCGTTGAGTTCTCTCACAGACCAGGTAGAGAATTGATCTCTATGGCCAAGAAGAGACCTAACGTTATCCCAATCATTGAGGATGCTAGACACCCACAAAAGTACAGAATGTTGGTCGGTATGGTCGACGCCGTCTTTGCGGATGTTGCTCAACCTGATCAAGCCCGTATTATCGCTTTGAACTCCCACATGTTCTTGAAGGACCAAGGTGGTGTTGTTATCTCTATTAAGGCCAACTGTATTGACTCCACTGTCGATGCTGAGACCGTCTTTGCCAGAGAAGTCCAAAAGCTTCGTGAAGAAAAGATCAAGCCTTTGGAACAATTGACTTTGGAACCTTACGAAAGAGACCATTGTATTGTTATCGGTAGATACATGAGAAGTGGTTTGAAGAAATAAGTTATTTGAAACATAAAGGGAATAATTCCTTTTTTTCTTTCATCATAAAAATTTTCTATTGCTGATAATTTTTCTCACTTTTTCTATTCTTAACCAATATGTTCATTTCGCACTTTATTGATCCCATCAACATAGTCATTTTTTTCAAAAAAGAAAATCAAAAAGTAAAATGAAAGGAAGTTTAATGGGGAGAAATTAAAACAATTTTTTTGCACTTCCTTCTTCATTTTTTTTTTTATTTTCTTTTAGCATTTATGCTTAAGATTTTATCTTATTTTCCTCTTTTTTTTTATATTATTTTCCTTATCCCAAACTCCCTCCCCCAAGTCACCAAGGATAAAAGTAGGTGAGAATAGATGTATTTGTGAATTTCAACAACAAAGATAGGATTGCTGCAAGCCCCTAATATGTCGTTGTATTTTACTGACCATCTATTGTTTGTTTGATTTTTTTCCTACTACCACTACTTTTTTTTTATCTATTATTTTATTTAGTAACAGTATTTGTAAAATAGATCTTATTAAGAAACAAAAAAAACAATAAATAAACTTTTTATTACTCTATTCATGCTTCTTCTGTTAGATAGCAGGTATTCTTTTATTGAAATATTGTTTGATTATTGTAGACTCAATACTTAATCGCTTGCAATTTGATTTTATAATTTCAATTTTTTTTTTGCACTGCCACAGTGACAAAGCAAAAAAAAACCAGTTCCTTAACCAAAAATCAATAATTAAACTTTTATAAAATTTCTATATAATAAGGGATTATATTCTCAAATACTGATTTGTAAGGTGGCAAATATAACCAAGTTCATAAAAATCCATAATATCAAGGGACGTTTATTGACTATAAAAATTTAGCGTGTGGATTCAAAGAAGTAAAATTTTGGATTACAGGGAAATTAGGGTTAATAGTACAGTGAGTCGGAGCTTACATACATTCAAAAATTAAGACTTTTTCTTTGATATCCTTTCTCACTCTTTTCTCAAGTTTCTTAGAGGGTATAACAACTCTATAACTGGTTAAATTATTTCCCATTATAATTCTTAGATGATTAAACGATGTCACAAAAGGAAGATGATCCAGTTATAGTGTTGGATAGTGACACTGAAGATAACGATATACAAATAAATGGGGAGAGGCGAAGGTCTGGTATAAGAGAACTGCCCACTATTGTTGTGGATACCCAAGATAATGGCACGAACGACACTAACGATACTGGTAATAATGACGATGAAGATGATTTAACTGTGGTACGACATGTTACTAGAAGACGACCTGAGAGGCGAACGCATGTAGTAGATTTAGAACAAGAAGAAGAAGAAGAAGAACCTTCCAATGAAGTAGCAAATGGATCAGACGATCTGATGTTCTTGGGAGGCAATACTGTCGATAATGGTAATATTAATGACGACTCGGTTACATTTCTTGAAGAGAGATTAAGTCCGAATATGGTGGCACTGAACTTACCTGGTGGTAGAAGGATTATTCTAAACGCCAATACCAGAGAAAGGCCTTCTAGAAGCTCATTTGAACATCTCAGAGAACAAAGACAAAGGAGGTTAATTCGAGCAAGTGAACGTGAAGCAAGGAGGAGACAGCAGATCAGGCAAAGAAGGCAACTAGGCAATGGGGTATTTGTAGAAGATACGGAGGATAGTGATCCAGAAGGTGAAGGTGAAGATCATTTTGAGAACGGATATGACCGTGTCAGTGGAAACGCACTTGATCCTCGTTATAGAAGCTCGCAACTCGGTGCCTGGGCTTCGACAAGAGCACGGGATGCTTCCAGGAGAAGAGTAACTAGACGAGCAGCAGCAAATGCAAGGATACGGAACTCTATGGGGCCTCTTACGGGTATGTCTGGACAGGATATTCTAAACGGCTTTTTCAATTTTACCAACTACCCAGAGAGTATGGCAGCGTACCTTCACTCGCATGTGTATGGGAACCAAGCCAATCCCTCGGATGATGACATGGAGGAAGCCCAAACACAAAGTATCATTGATATTATTCAAGAGCGTGAGGAATCCGAGAGAGATCAAAGAGTCAAGGAGTATAGTAGAAAGACTCAAAATCTGCAACAAAAGTATATAGAAGATGCAAAGCATTTACCACCGGGGTATAGTGCATCCTTTGCTACACCGGAAGTTATCAAAGCCGATGACGATGACAAAGAAGAGGAAGAAGAAGAGGAAGAGATGATAGTGTGCACCTTATGTGGAGTTGAGTTGGGAGTTGGTATCCCTGACGGGTTCACTGGTATAGCCCCAGAGGATATAACTTTGAGTTTTGACGAGCTCATGGAAAAGTATGACTCCAGGTGCCCGTATCAGACTCTGGGACGGCCATCTACCTTGGACAGAGATCTTTCCAAGCGGACCTATGTGTCCAACTGTGGACATCTCTTCTGTGGCAGGTGTTTCAGAAGATACTTGTACGCCAGAGAGATGAAAGGTAAATCAAAGAAGAGTCTTCAGATAAAACTGGGGGCATCACACCCGGACAACTTTGCACCAAAGGTGTGTCCAGCAGACAATTGCAAGTACCAAGTCAGGGCAAAGGCTAAAATGAAAGAAGTCTATTTCTAAATATATATATATATATATATATATATATTTATATATTATATTGAAGAATGTGAAAATATATATACAAATCTAAAAACTCCGAGATTATCTAAGACCAAAATAAAAAAAGAAGCAATGAGTGAAAGTAACATTAAAAAGTTCAATTAGGGGAATATAATTATTTAATAAGAGTTTTTCTTTTTTTGTTTTCTTTTTAAGAAAAAGTCTTAAATCAACACATCTAGTGTCAAACATATACATAGTGCAGCTAAACAAGCCATCATACAGTCCTCGTTATTGGTGGTACGTGGTTGTTGTTGAACATATATAGGTTGCTGTTGTCGTACCTGAGGTTGTGGTTGCTGGTAGTATGGTGGAGGTTGCTGCTGGTAGTATTGCTGTTGGTACCCTTGTGGAGGTGGTTGGTAGTACTGTTGTTGGTATTGGGGTTGTTGAGGAGCATATTGCGGCCTAGAGTACATGTTCTGGGCATAGTTATTCCCATAATATTGGTCTGCCATACCCTTTTTATTTTCCTTTGTTATCCTTGCTCTATCTATATAATAATGACTAATGCAGTATGTCTGAACAAGAGATATACTAGTTTACAAGTGTGTTTATTATATACATTTCCCTGAATTTTCATGATTTCATTCTTGCCAACAAAAAAAAAAAAAAAAAAAA
>JAJLXT010000026.1:33719-44277 GCA_030571395.1 Nakaseomyces sp. UFMG-CM-Y6046 | reverse complement strand
AGCCACACACACACACACACAAACACACACACATATATATACAATACGCCTATACCATTGTAAAAACGTAGATACCCTCTCTCTTTTGTGTAAGGATATACACTCCACTCTTCATTATACCAACCAAGTCTTCATGGCTGAGACATGGGCTCATATATGAGTCTGCCCTTGTAGTATTGGGGGGGGATAAAGGGACCAGGGGGTTATAAAATCATGTGAGAGAGTGGATGTAATTAAAAGATCTTGATGTACGCCACATCAAGACCATCAAGAGCAAGATAGTACGTAACATCCTCTAACCTATTTGTTGTATCCCCATGATTGTTAGTGCTACCATATCATGATCAACGACCAATCAACCTTACACACACACACACATATATTTATACAGTAATCTATAGGTGTATCGAAAGCGTGTATATATATCACAACATAGAGAGTCTTCTAGTATATAAGACACACACACAGGTGTACAATGCCATTTGAAAATTCCATATTGTTTTTTTTAGGTCACCAACATGGTATTATAGTATACACCCACACCACCAAAACAAAAAAAAACCAAGGACAAAATCAAAACAAAAATTTGGTAAAAAACAGCACAGAACCCCCAGGACACCGAGAGATATAGCAACTAGATATAAAAATACTAATATAGAATACTAATATACTATACAATATTAGTACTGTTAATTATAAGGTGCACATACACTGCCTTAATACAACACATAAATCATCACCAATAACGAAACCCCGCCTCTCAGAGAGAGCCAGGGCGAAGAGAGGAAACAAAAGAAAAAAAATTTGGTGAGTGCTGTGGAAATGGGCGAAAAAAGGGAACTTTCTTTTTAAAATTAAAGGATCTCTCTCTTCTATACTATATCATAGACTCCAATTGTAAAGAAGATTACTGCTTATAAGATATAAGAGTACAAAAGAGAGAATTTAATTTGAAAAAGAGAAGATGGATGAAGAGACTATTGACCGCGATTACGATGTTATTGTGCTAGGTACCGGTATTACTGAGTGTATTTTGTCCGGGTTGCTATCTGTTGAGGGGAAGAAAGTGCTGCACATTGATAAGCAGGACCATTACGGTGGTGAAGCTGCCTCTATCACGTTGTCACAGTTGTACAGCAAGTTCAAGCAGAATCCGTTGACTAAAGAGGATCGTGAGGCGAAGTTTGGCAAGGACAGAGACTGGAATGTTGATTTGATCCCCAAGTTTCTGATGGCCAATGGTGAACTGACTAACATCCTGGTGCATACCGATGTCACCAGGTATGTTGATTTCAAGCAGGTTTCTGGGTCGTATGTGTTCAAGCAAGGTAAGATCTACAAGGTGCCAGCTAACGAAGTTGAGGCCATCTCCTCGCCATTGATGGGTATCTTTGAGAAGCGTAGAATGAAGAAGTTCTTGGAGTGGATTTCCTCGTACAAGGAGGATGACAACAGCACACACCAGGGTCTGGATCTGGACAAGAACACCATGGATGAGGTGTACTACAAGTTCGGTCTAGGTAACTCCACCAAGGAGTTTATTGGCCACTCCATGGCGCTATGGACTAACGACGACTATCTACAACAACCTGCAAGACCAAGTTTTGAAAGAATCTTGCTGTACTGCCAAAGTGTGGCACGTTACGGTAAGTCTCCATATCTATATCCAATGTACGGTCTAGGCGAGTTGCCTCAGGGGTTTGCCCGTCTTTCTGCCATCTATGGTGGTACTTACATGCTTGACACTCCAATTGACGAAGTGCTCTACACAGAAGGTGACAAGAAGTTTGCTGGGGTTAAGACTAAACTAGGTGAGTTCAAGGCTCCATTGGTCATCGCCGATCCTACATACTTCCCAGAGAGATGCAAGTCTACTGGCCAAAGGGTCATCAGAGCCATATGTATCCTGGACCACCCAGTTCCAGGTACCAGCAACGCGGATTCCTTACAGATTATTATCCCACAGAGTCAAGTTGGTAGAAAGAACGATATCTACATTGCTGTGGTATCTGATGCGCACCAGGTATGCTCTAAGGGCCACTACCTGGCTATCATCTCCACTATAATCGAAACTGAGAAGCCCCACATAGAATTAGAACCTGCATTTAAGCTACTGGGACCTATTGATGAGAAGTTCATGGGTATTGCTGAGCTATTTGAACCAAAGGAAGACGGATCCAAGGATAACATCTTCCTATCTAGATCTTACGATGCATCTTCTCATTTTGAATCCATGACTGATGATGTTAAGGACATTTACCTAAGAGTAACTGGTCATCCATTAGTCTTGAAGAAAAGAGAAACTGAAGAAGAGTAAAGAAAATCTCTTCTAAAAGAATATTAAAAAAAAATAAAATAGAAGAAGCCCATTTTTTTTCTTTTTTCTAAGTAAAGAATATATATTGTTCGAAAAAGAAGAACTCGTTTTATGTTGAAGATGTTTTTTTTTTACTATTATCTCTTTTTTTTGTTATTCTGTTGTTACTATTTTCTTCTTCTTTTGTTCTTCTTTTAAAAAATGAAAAAAAAAAAAAATCGTTATTGTATGACAAAAAAAAATAAAAGTAAATGAATAGATTATTATTATGATGCTAGATATATTATTATTATATTATATTATATTTCTGTATTACTTTCCTTTTTTGAATCCAGGAGAGTACCCAATCTTTTAGGACACCGTGCCCTAGTATGCCCAATCTCATTACAAAAAGAACAATGAATTTTATTCTTTTTCTTCTTCTTTTTCTTCTTGATATCACTATTACTGTTTAATGTATTGTTATCATTATCTAGTTTCACATTATCATTATCTACTACCGTATCACCATTTTTTACTATGGCACCACCATTACCACTCCTCTTGGCAATGATAAGCTTAGCTATCTTGTCCATCGCCTCCGAGAGGTTCCTGACATCCTGTTCTAACTTATCATCTTTATTCGTCATACCATCACTTTCAATCTTATACTACATATATATATACATCCTCTCCCCCAAGTATATAAAAATGTATATATGAAATTGATCCATATAAGCAAAAAAAAAAAAAATTTCTTCCAGAAATCAAGAACAAAATTTAAAGAAGTATTTAAGAAGAGACGGGTAGGCATAATACCATCCCATCATTACGGAATTCCAAACTAGGCTGTAATGGCCATATCTAGTGGAATTGCCAACCTTGGGAATTTTGGTCTGGGTTCAAACCCTACGGCCAGACACGGAACCATTCAAATGCACGCCTTTCTTTGTTACACCCGTTTGCGGTGGGGGCAAAGGGCATTGGGGGCTTTTATAGTTCCCTGTCCTGCACCGTGTTACTGTTTTAAGAACTGCACTCGTAGTTTTGGGGGAGCAATCCTTCGTTTCTGCGAGCCACTCTGGGATGTGTCCCGGTTCTATCTCAATCAATCGATCCTCGCGGGCTATAATAGTGCGTCTTTTGGCAGACGGCGTGAGTAATCCGTCTTGTTCTGCTGGCGCGGCAAAGTAGCTACGGTCTTTCCTTTGGAAGGATCCGCCCTCACCGCTGTTAGGGGAGTTTCATTCAGCGACTGGCAAGGGCGACCCGTGACGGAGGCGGTCGGGATGGCACTGGTCCCGTGGATATTTCGTGCAGTCGCAGTTTTCGAATTCACCCATTCTCTTGTCCTTACGGGCAAGGGACGTATTCTATACGGGGTTCTCTCGAGACCACTAATTTTTTTTTTTTGCATATTATACACTTTTGTTTTGGTTAGATTTCTTTTTTTTTACCTTTTTAGTTTTTGTTATTACATTCATATATACTAACGCCATCCCATCTCCACAACGATGGATCATACTGTGTATGACGCGTGTAATGATCTTGTGCTTGAACATGGTAGACCTATAAGTGCGGACGAGGTGCTCAGTGACAAACTGGGCAACTGTGTTCCAGTACCTTTCAAGACTCGACAAGAGCTGCACCAGCTCTCTGACGCTGACAGAAAGCAAGGGGTGATACACGGCGACGTGGTCCCGCGGATAGACCTGCGTGTGCTGCACTACTACGCCACACAGCTCGTGTTAGCCAAGTACCCGCAGTTGATGAACTGTTTTGACGAGTCTAGTCTCATCACCCTGGGTTTGCTCGTGGAACAATGGGTCGAGGAGTATCTCAAGAACGACGACGAGGTGGCACCGCACGTCGCTGATACAGTATCTAAACATATAGACTACAGACTACATCCAGCCGATATATAGAGCAATGCAATACATGTCAATACCTCTTTAAAATATTCCTATACAACCCAGACCAATATCACATGCCACATTTCTTTTTTTTCTGTTTTTCTTTGTATGGTGCTGAAAAAGTTTGAAAAATTTTTCAAATCACACACAGTGAAAAAAAAAAATTTTCTTTTTGCGATGAGCTTAATGATTTTATATATTGTGTAATATAATATTTGAAATGCTATTACTTTTTTTAATAATAATAACAAAAGTATAACCAAAAGATCAATCAGATGGGTAGAAGAAGAAATTACAAGAAGAATAACTCTAGGAAGACGTTCGGTGCTCGTGATGACACCAATGCTCAAAAGGGTTGGAGTGAGTTGCCAAAGGAAAACGAGAAATGGGAAAACTACTATAAGAAGCTTGCTCTTTTCCCAGCAGAACAATGGGATGAGTTCAAAACTATGTGTCAGACACCATTGCCATTGACTTTCAGAGTTACTGGTTCGAGAAAGCACGCGGACGAGGTGTTGCATTTGTTCAAAGAGAGACATTTGGCCAACTTGACTAACGTGGAGTTTGAAGGCAGTAAGATCAAGGCTCCGTTGTCATTGCCTTGGTATCCTAACGAGTACGCTTGGCAATTGGATGTACCAAAGACTGTTATCAGAAAAAACGAGCAGTTTGCCAAGACTCAAAGATTTCTTGTTGTCGAGAACGCTGTTGGTAACATCTCCAGACAGGAAGCCGTTTCCATGATCCCACCTATCGTGCTAGAGGTTGAACCACACCACACCGTGTTGGACATGTGTGCTGCCCCAGGTTCCAAGACCGCCCAACTTATCGAGGCCCTACACAAGGACACCGATGAGCCTACTGGGTTTGTTGTTGCCAACGACGCCGATGCCAGAAGATCCCACATGTTGGTGCACCAATTGAAGAGACTTAACAGTGCTAACTTGATCGTTGTCAACCACGACGCCCAGTTCTTCCCACGTATCAAGGTCTCCGACGACCCATCCAAGAAGAGAGGTTTGCTGAAGTTTGACAGGATTCTGTGTGATGTCCCATGTTCCGGTGACGGTACCATGAGGAAAAACGTCAATGTTTGGAAGGACTGGAACACCCAGAGTGGTTTGGGTCTACATACCGTCCAATTGAATATTCTAGACAGAGGTCTACATCTATTGAAGAGCGGTGGTAGATTAGTCTACTCCACATGTTCTCTAAGCCCAACTGAAAACGAGTCCGTGGTTGCCGAGGCATTGAGAAGATGGGAAGGTAAGGTTAAGTTGGTTAACTGTGATGACAAGCTTCCAGGCTTGGTGAGATCGAAGGGTGTTACCAACTGGCCAGTGATTGACAGAAACTTGGAAGAGAAAAAGAAGGGTGACGAGGGCACTATTGACAGTTGGTTCCCTCCAACTGAGGAAGAGGTTGCCAAGTTCAACTTGGAAAACTGTATGAGAGTGTACCCTCACCAACAAAACACAGGTGGTTTCTTCATTACTGTCTTTGAGAAGCTCGATGAAGAGAAGGAAGAATCTGAAGAACCCCAACAAAAGAAGGTCAAACTTGATTCTGAGGCTGCAGTCAAGAAGGAAAGATTGCCAAGAGATGCTAACGAGGAGCCATTCGTTTTTGTTGATCCAAACCATGAGGCTTTGAAGAGCTGTTGGAGTTTCTACGGTATTGACGACAAGTTTGACAAGACCACCTGTTTGGTCCGTAATGCTACTGGTGAACCAACCAGAGTCGTCTACACTGTTTCTCCAGCATTGAAGAACATCATCGAAAGAAATGAAGATAGATTAAAGATTATCTACTCCGGTGTAAAACTTTTCGTTTCTCAAAGAAGTGACATTGAATGTTCCTGGAGAATCCAAAGTGAGTCTCTACCAATTATGAAGCACCACATGACTTCAAACAGAATTATCAAAGTTAACCCAGAATTGCTAAAGCTTCTACTCTCCGATTCTTTCCCATCATTTGAAATGATAAGTGAAAACCACATTGATGACGATTTTGTTGAAAAGATGAAGGACGTCAGTTCCGGTTGTGCTTTCATTGAAGTTGTTAGAGACTCTGAAGACAAGGAAAACCTATTCTTGCCACTATGGAAGGGTAACAGAAACGTCAACCTGATGGTATGTAAGGAGGACTCTCACGAACTTCTATATAGAATCTTTGGTATTGAAACTACTGCCAAGGATAATCCAAAGGCTGAGGCTCAGAAAGAGGCTCAAAGAGAAGCTGCTAAAGCAAAGGCTGCCGAGTCTGCTGCTGCAGAAAAGGTTGTCGGCGAAACTGAAACCGAAACTAAAGAATAATTGTCATTAATCAAAGCCAAAAATCTTATTCATATATAAGTCTTGTATAATAGTATTTGTTAAGTGCAACATCAATATTATAGATAATATTATCATATAAAACGGTAATGAAGTCCGAACGCGTTAAGAGCAAAACTGCCAATAAAGAAAAATAAACACAGCGCGATGAGGTTGATCAAAAGTTACTCATCACACAATTACAAATAGATATACCCATCTTGTTTTCCTGCAATCCCAAAGCAGAAAGGTGACTGATAAAAGCATTTATTTCCCAGTCCTCATAATATAATTTGCAAGCAGAAGTTCAATGTCGACGACTAAAGAGGATGAAAACTCCAATGCTGAAATCAGTGCAACTGATTTTGTCTCTCAACAGAAGGAGCTAGAAGATGAAGCTAGACAACTAATGCCATGGGAACCTAAACACTGTACATATGAACTGGGTTCAATTAGACAGCAGGTGTTTGCTTGTCGAACTCACAACCAGATTGGTTTATGTTATTCATGCTCCATTCTTTGCCATACGTCCTGTGATATAGTAGAATTATTCACAAAGAGACATTTTACTTGTGATTGTGGTACTGAAAGGGACACCAAGGACAAAAATGAAAATGGAATATACTGTGAAGTACGTAAGAATAGGGATAAAGACATTGCGTCACACACCAACAATTATCATCAGAACTTCAAAGGGTTATTCTGCGGTTGTGAAACCGAGTATGATCCTGAAAATCCTGCCGTAATGTTACAATGCGTTCTTGGTTTGTCATGTGGCGAAGATTGGTATCATGATTACTGCATACTGGGAAAAACTAAAGAAGAGGCTGATAAATTGCGTGAGAAAAATGATGACTTATCGGAAGAAGTTCCACTGGATGGAATTCCTCCATTGGATTCATTTGATGCATATATATGCTGGAAATGTACCAAGAAATATGACCAATACTTCAAAAGAATCATTTCTCACACACTGGGTGATCAGATAGTAACGAAAATAGTAACACAAGATGGAAGTGAACCCAGTAGTGATGGTACGAAAAAGAGAAAGATTAGTGATGATAATGAAAACTATTCAATTTTTTTGAAAAAGGACTATGAAAAATTATTTGAGAAAATGAAAACGGATAGCAATGACAAAGACTCCAAGATATTCATATTCTTGAATGATATTGCACCTCATCTAATACAAGACGAACCCGTATACGAACCACCAGAGGAAAACGATGAGGACTTCTCAATTGAATCGTTAACAAGAAAGATTGTGCAAGAATCTCTACATAGACAAACAGCAGTAGACGGTCTTTCTGCATTGAATACATTGAAGGATAGACTAAGCACTTTTTTGAAACCATTTGCCGAGACGGGCCAAACGGTCAAGGAAGAAGACATTGTAAGTTTCTTTGGTAGTGAGAAATGAATAAAAACTGGATATGACTTTTACCTACATACAGAATTGAACACTAATATTTCCACATATATGCCCATAGACAACATAACAAGTGGAAAAAAAAGTATACAATTCAAATTCAAAACATCTTTCAGCTAGTAGTGTAAGACCTCACAGTGAAATCTATATGAAATAAAATATAGTCAAATGATTATAATTACTGTGGCTATATTATTCTAGAATTATCTTGAAAGTACTTGAACTCAATTTTTTTTTTAATACAACCATTATGTTGTCAAGACGATAATTATTACTATTTGACGGTTTCGCTTTCAACAGAATTTTGAAGAAAAAAAAAAATTATATAGAAAGAATCTGAAAAAAAAAAAAAGGGAAATAAATGGATCTCGATATCAAAATGTAAGAACAACTAAAGATCTTACTGAAAGGTATTAAATTGATTATTTAAATAAAGGATATTATCAAGAATACAATAAGCTATGCATTATCCAGAAGTTGCCGTTTTTGATTTGGATTACACGGTATGGCCATGTTACTGTGACTCTCATGTTTTCCCACCTTTCAAACCTGTTGTTAACGATAACGGAGAAGTTCACACACTAGTCGACAAGCATGGTTTTGAAGTGACGTTTTTCAAGGATATTCCAAGGATATTTACAGACTTAAAGGACAATGGCTCAAAGTTAATCAGTGCCTCGAGGACGTGGGCTCCTGAGATTGCACAAGAGCTGTTGAAAGGGTTCAAGATCAGATACCATGGCAAGCTAGTCACACTGTATGACATGTTTGATTCTTTGAAATGGGGGGAGAGAAGTAAAGTTGGGCATATCAAGGATGGTATGCAAGAAATATATGGTAACACAGAATTGAAAAAGTACAGAATATGTCTCTTTGATGATGAAAGTCGTAATAGAGATGTTGAGCGTCATGGTGTCAAATTTATTTATATCAGGGATCCAGAAAAGGGACCAACCTGGACTCTATACCAAAAGTATTTAAATGATGAACTAGACTAATATAAATATATATAGTTAATATATCGTGGACTTTTTCATTTACAAAAACCAATTGTTCTTTTTTGATATAAGATGACCAATTATAAAAACAACAAAAAATAGGTGATATTTCTTATTTTGGTTCATGTTACTACAGTTTGGTTATAAATGATAAATAAATAATGGGAGAATGTGGTTGCCACCTCTTTTCAAAAGTCCAACGCATTTAATAAGCCTTGTTGGCGCAATCGGTAGCGCGTATGACTCTTAATCATAAGGTTAGGGGTTCGAGCCCCCTACAGGGCTTATTTAATTTTTTTGTTAGATTTTTCCCCCAAAAATCCTGCTTATTCGTACATGTGTAGTATACAAATGTGTCAGAAATTGAGATTGTGGTAAGTACTCTCTTTAAGTGTATCTTGTGTACTTTCATTTTTTTTTTTTTTGAAAAACAAGTCAGAAGTAGTGTTATCTCTTTAATCATTTACAAAGAAACAAACATGAAAAGATCAGAAAAATAAAAAAAAAAAAAATGACACGAAGATTTAGAAAAGAGACAAAAAGGAAACTGTCTGAACAATTTGGTTTTGTAGAATGTGGTGACCCACAAATTTCCAAAACGCAACGCAATTAATAAGCCTTGTTGGCGCAATCGGTAGCGCGTATGACTCTTAATCATAAGGTTAGGGGTTCGAGCCCCCTACAGGGCTTATTTAATTTTTTTTTGCAATTTTTTTTTATTTTTCTCCCTCATCTCTCTATCATACCCAAGAATAGAAGGCTACAGAGTCGCTATTAACATAAGTTTGGGTTACTGTCTCCATTAACATATCTTTGGAGATCATTTTTTTCAGAAGAAAAAAGTGGTTCCATTTGAAATTAATCAATCTCTGGAAGAATAGAGAGAGACAGAGAGTACTTATCAAATTAATTGGTAATATACTCATCTTCCACCACCCCCCCACACATCCCTCATCTCTCTCGCTCTCTCTCTCTTCTACACCCCACTCTCCAACAGCACCCCTATTATTTTTTTTCTTCTATCCCCCCCCCTTCTTTCCACGACAACATTACCACAATACTATAGACAATACATGAGGACGTATACAAACACAGCACATGATATACCACGTACTACAGTATAATATATATTTTTCATTCTCTCATTCTTTTGGTGTCTGTTGTCTCACTAGCCCCCCCTGTGTCTCTGTTCTCTCTATCAATTTCATTTCATCCCCCCCCCCTCGGTTCCTTCAGTTCCTTCTTGTCTTGGGTCGTTATTCTCTCTTCTTTCACACACAGACGATGAAGAAGGGGGGGATTGGATATGAACATGGATTTCTGATTTGAGCATTTTCGGGTGTATGTGTATTGTATCAAGAGATGATTGGAGTGAGTAAGAGAGGTGTGTGTTTAGATATATATTTCTTGGGATTTGTGGAGAAGAAGAAGATGGTGTATTTATAGATATTATATTGAATATAATATAATATAAAATAATATAATATAATATAATATAGTATAGTACATTGAATATAATATAATAATAATATTGTCTATCAGTAGTGTATTTTCGTAGAAAGGGTTAACATCTCCCCCCCTCCCTCCTTCTCTATTTCTCTCTGCCTCCC